>ML429606.1:0-87800 GCA_005239525.1 Nicotiana knightiana
GGGTGGGGCAGAGACCACAAGGTGTGGTGGTTCAGTACTGGATGAGTATTGATAATGACGACAACTAGAGAAAGATGATATTCGGAGAGCTTGAAGTCATGGTGATCTGCTGGTTTAAGAACTACAAAGAATGATCCTGAAGTGAGGCTAGGTAGTGGTTCTATTTCTAGGAGGCAAGGTGTAAGAAGCAGAAGTCGAGCAGTCGTAAAGTGGGGGAGCGGCATCATAGCTTGGAATTTGAAGACATTGTCGTGCATTTAATGGATGTCCATGAGGAGCGGACGGACTAGTAAATTGGTAAATGAAGCAGGGCGTAGGATGAGGTATTGAAGTGGCAGAGAGCGTGCATTTCAACATCGTTGGAGGGTGCCCGCGGGTGATTTCCACAGGTGGGTCATCTCCCGTGAATAGGGTAGAGGTATCATGGTTGGCAAGTCTCGGTGAGGGGTTCTAGTGGCTAGTCGGTAGGAGGTAGAATGTGTGAATGATGCTAGAGAATCTGAGTATTTAGGGAGTGCTAGCAAGAGGATCTGGAAGAGTTGGACGGATTGGTTGAGATAGATCGCGTTATTGAAGTAGAAAGGATCTCAGCAGGGTCTAGGGTGGTGCAAGGAGTAGCGTCGGGCTAAGTGGGGGAGTCCCACCATCTGTAGTTGGGTTATAGGGTTGTCTTCTCATAGGGTTACGGATTGTCGGTGTGTTGGCAAGTTGTTTCAGCTAAGGGAAAGGGGTAAAATGGTGATTGTGCGTGGGAATTGATGAATGTGTGCAAAAGTTGGCCCTATCGGGCCAGGGTTAGGCTTTGGAAGATTCAGAATTTATGCTTAAGGCATGGGCGAGTTGTAAGGATGGTGACTCGATCGCGTGGTTCCTTGAATGGGGTGTTCATGTGCTAGAAGAGCTTTGGAGTTGATTGCATTCGGGGCCAGTCAGAGTGGGTGACTCTCAATCGCGGTCCTAGTGAGCTCAAAAGTTAAGAATGCGGCGTTTAAGGGTTTCAGGCATCACTATGATGGATAATCGAGATTTTGCAGAGTAATTTCTGAGAAAAAAAAGGATGGTTAGGATGTTCTATGATGTGTTTCAGCATGCAGGATAGTATTGGAGGATTGAGAAGAATAAATTCCGAATTGTAGAAAGATTATCAGAAGGGTATGAGATGGGTTGCGGGATTTAGGCAACATAGTCTCGTGAATCAAGGTCACTCGGGATGAGTGAGGGTTGAGTTTGCTATGGGTTGAAGGAAGTTTCTATTATTCCTGAGGCAATTGAAGATGATTAAAAGAAGAAAGATTGATTATCCATGGTTGAAATGGCACATTTTCCGCAATGATCGGTTCCTTTGATGTGATATAGTTATGCATGTGGTTTGTGCCGGTGTGTGCGGGGCTTGTTGATCGTCGTAACGGATGTTTTGTGGGAGCATTTGAGTGCTATGGCTTGCCAGGTGTAGGCGGACCCCGGAAGGGTTATGGTGGTATAGACTACTACTTAAGGAATTGCATGATTGGGTGATAGTGAGAATTCACTCGTGCGTTGAGATGGTACTCTTGAATTGAGTAAATTAACAGATTTCTATGTGATGAAGTGTTCACCCTATTGGTGGTTCGGAAGTTATGATGGAATTCTTGCGCTACCTCATGTTGGCATGTTGGGTGCGGTAAGCAGTATGTAACTGGGAGTAAGAATCGAGATTGCAGTCGGTGTTAATAAGGATGTCATGAGCTCAGAAGAGCAAGAAAAAGTGATTTGAAAGTTCAGAGTAAGCTGTTGTTATCTTCAGTGTCACCTGAGATGGATATTCGATGGAAGAGGCTTTGTACCCTGGTTATGGGTTCTTGATTTGTCTTACATCGTAGTATGGCCAGTGGTGGATGTGTAGACTTGATGCCTTGTGTGGAAGGTCGTGGAAGCATGACCGCAAAAAGATTGTATAAAGTGTGACATGTAGTCACTTGATGGATTGAAGATTTGGACTGAGTATAAAGAAGTGCAATGTTGTGTATTTGAGAAGTTATGCCTGAGAGGCGTTCAGTTCATTTGGTTGTGGATTGTGGGGTGTTGTCCCGGCTTTGATGGTTGTTCTTGCATATTATGATAGAAAGTGGGTTAATATGGACCCAGGTAAAAGCTATTAGCTTAGTTGGTGCGAGCAAGGTAGACTCGATGTTTGTGGATGGATTTAAATATGATTGTGGGCTCCGTATGAGCCACGCATGTTCCTTTCAGTGGAGCTTTTTTCATGGAAGGGTATTAGAACAGCGGGTGTTGTTCCGTCTTCGTCAAATTCATGTGTTATTATGATTGTGCCGTGTGAGTTGTGAAACGGCTTGGTAATTTCCTATGTGTTGAGGTCCCGCGTAGTGGGGATGTATGTGAGCAGGATAGCTCTTGAGATTCAGACTGTATATATATATATATATATATATATATATCGCACCCCAGATATCCTTGAGTTATGTAGCCTACAACTTTATCAGTCTCCCAAGGATGGTATTATGCACTTAGCGTGCTTGTGATCGATTTTTCAGTAATTTGTAATAGTGATCAAATCAGCTCTGTATATATATATATATATATATCTTCTTATGTAACTTTTATGTGTGGATCGGGTGGCACGTCACCACGGGTATGTTATTTGGATCGGGTTGCGCGCCGCAACAGTGTGATGATGAGTAAGGTCCCTATATTTATTTTCTGGTGTTCTACTTCTTATTTTATGATAAGAATTCATAATAGTTGCATGAGTTGAATAGTTCCTTCCTGACTCGTTTCTTGGCGCGATGTGGTATCATGTGAGGCTGTTGTCCATGTTTGGGGTGATTTTTTGTCTGAGCAGTTCATACTAGGTGACACGGGACTATCAGATCAGGGATCAGTGCGATAAAGTTATGTGAAGTGTATATTAAAGAGCAAAAACCATTATTTAGGTTCATAATGAAGTGATGATTCTAGTCTAGAAGAGGTATTCAAGGATTTGGTTAACTCTGCAGTTGAGTATGAATTTCTGCACATTTTCTCCGTTGTGGCGGTATCGTCAGCATTATAGCAGGATGTATGTATCTTTGTTATGAGGTGCATTGGGAGCATCAGATCGTGGAATTTGGCTATTAAGGTTCAGAGAGCGTCATTGTGGTTAGATGATGAATCTTGCGGTGCATGGTGCTGATTCAACGAAGGTATGCGGTCAGTTCTGGTACATCGTGTGGTAGTTGATGTGGTGTTTTTATGTTGGAACTAGGCCTGGCAGAAAATTTTCAGGTGTTTGAATGAATTCTGAGCTTATTATATGGATAAAAGAAAAAATCTTCAAATGTGATCAAGCTAATATACTCAACTGGGTTGTGGTAGTGCGGGCAGGTGCTGGGGGTGTTAAACAGTGATTTCAGATAACTCCAGAGCAGTTCTTAGCACGTTCGAGGACGAACATCGGTTTAAGTGGGGGAGAATGTAACGACCCGATCGGTCGTTTTGAGCTCTAGCGCGTTGTTCAGCGGTTTGAAGTCATGAGCAGCTTCGTTTAAGGTATTATGACCCGTGGGCATGGTTGGAATTGAACTTCAGGAAGTTTAGAATTGATTTGGAAAGAAAATTCTCATTTTAGAAGCCTTAAGTTGGAGAATTCAACTAAGATTGGAATTTTGAGTAAACGACCTCCGAATCAGGATTTGAAGGTTCCTGCAGGTTCGCATGATGATTTCGGACATGGGCGTATGTCCGGATCAGGTTTTGGATAACCCGGGAGCGTTTCGATGCATATTATGGTAGTTGAAATTTTAGAAGAATTTCATAGATTTGGGATTGAAATGCATTTCAGTGTTGTTGATGTTCGTTTGGGATTCTGAGTCTGGGAATAGCTTCGTATGGTGATTTTGGAGTTGGGAGCGCGATCGGAAGTGAATTCGGATGTCCGGAGGTTATTTTGAAGTCATTTGGCTAAAGATAGATATTTGAAGGTTTTTGAGAAATTCGACCGGAAGTGGAAGTTTTGATATCGAGGTCGGAATGCGATTTCGGAAGTTGGAGCAGGTCTGTAATGTTGAATATGACTTGTGCGCAAAATTTGAGGTCAATCGGACGTGATTTGATAGGTTTCGGCATCAGATGTAAAAGTTGGAAAATTCTAAGTTCATAAAGTCAGAAATTTTGTGCGATTCGTGGTTTCGATGTTGTTTAATGTAATTTGAGGCCTCGAGCAAGTCCGCATTATGTTTTGGAACAGGTTGGTATAATTGGACGGGGTCCCGAGGGCCTCGGGTGGATTCTGGGTAGTTAACGGATCAATGTTTGAAGTTGAAGAAGGCTGAAGGTTGCTGTCATCTGGTGTAACCGCACCTGCGAGGCTTTGACTGCAGGTGCGGAGCCGTGGGTGCGGCTAAAGGCGTCGGAGGTGCGAGTTCTGGGCTGGATCTGAGGAGGCCGCAGGTGCAGAAGATGGGTCACACCTACGAAAGCGTAGGTGCGAAGAAGGGACCGCAGAAGTGAGAGATGCTGGGTTGAGTCGGAGCCGCACCTGCGATGGAATTTCCGCAGGTGCGGAGTCGCAGGAGCGACTATTAGACCGCAGGTGCGAAAGGAGACCTGGGCAGAATGTTTTAAAGTCGGGTTTTTGTCATTTCTCACCCATTTTTCATTTGTCATGGACGATTTTGGAGAGCATTTCAAGAGGGATTTTCGTCAGGCATCAAGGTAAGTAAATTCCTTCAGTTTGTAAGATAAATACAAGATTATATGCATGGATTAGGCATGGAAATTGGTAGGAATTTGAGAAAATTTTGAAGAAACCTAGAAAATGGAAAATTGGATTTTTAGCCACGAATTGAGCATGAATATTTGAGTAAATTGTATATTTGAGTTAGTAAGGCTATGGGTAGAATATATCTTCGAGAAATTTCGGATTCCGGGCACGTGGGCCCGAGGGAATTTTGGTCATTTCTTTGAGCGGGGATGGGAAAGTATACAATTTGAATTCGTTGTGAGTATTAGGATGAAGTTTCATTGATTTGCCATTATGTGGTAGTTTCGGAGCGTTGTGCAACGGTTTGAGTTGTCGGAAGGGCTTGGAGGCCGGTTATGGGATTTTGGAGCGAGGTAAGTCTCTTTTCTAACTTTGTGAGGGGGAGTTGTACCCCTAGGTGAACTAATTAAGTATGTGTTACTATCTGCGGGGTCTACGCTCGCACGCGGTGACGAGAGTCCGTGCGTAGCTACTATTATGCTATGTCCGGGTAGCCTAGGACCCACTGGCATGCCTTACCTGTTGTACCTGTGATCTTGTCTGTAATATTAGACTGCTAATAAAATTGAAATTGTAATTTGATGACTAAGGAAGGTTAGAGTTTATTTTCTTAAATCATCTAAAAAGAGAATTGATTTTCCTTCGCGGGCACTTGTATTTCCGAATAAGGTTGTAATATCAAACATTATAAAAACTTGGCGAGTGAATTTCGAAAAGGATTTTAAACACTATTTTATGTTCTTTTTAAAGGGGACATATGTCATTTACTTGAGTATTTGTGTTCTCGACATACTTGGGGTGGATTGTTGATTGTGCATGTCTACATGTGACCGCTTCGCAATTTACATTCCGCGAGCAGAGTGTTATTTCCCCTACTCTCATAGGAGCGGGCTGTACGCCATGGCGGATTTAAATGCACTTTTGGTACGGGCCGTTCAATCCTTGGTAGTGCATAGACATGATTATTATATTGAGAGGTTCACTTATGGGACGGGCTGTTCGATCCTCGGTAGTGCACAAAGAGGATTATTATATTGAGAGATGCACTTTTGGTACGGGCCGTTCGATCCTCGGCAGTGCACATAATTGATTATTATGATGGCTCATGCCGGTTGTCCTTATCCCGTATGCGCATGCTAAATTGTTAAATGTTTTCATGGATTTTTAAAAGTGACAAGATATTTGGGGGAAAACAAAGAGGAAATTGCTATTTAAAATATTTGGGGGAAAATTAGGAAGTGGTAACTGTTTGTTTATTCCCAGTATTTACTTGGATTTCAGTGCCTTATATGTATTGCTGCTTTGCTACCTTTACATGCCTACCGTGTTCATCGTATGCCGTTAATTAAGTTGTTGGCCCTTAGTGAGTGTCTAAGTCGACCTCTCGTCACTACCTCTCTGAGGTTAGGCGGGCGACTTATTGAGTACACGTTGTTTTTGTACTCATGTTACACTTGTTGTGCATTTTATTGCACAGGTACTTTCATAGCAATGTGGAGTATTCGGAGACTTAGGCGAGCTGCATCATCCGGAGGCGATCCGCAACTGACAAAGCCTCCTTCGTATTGTATTTATTTCACTTTAAATTTCCTTGTCTAGTTGTATTTCGGATAGACTTTGTAATGACTGTATTGATTCTTAGAAATTGCTCATGTACCTGTGACACCGGGTTTTGGGATATGTGTTGGGATATAATTGCTTAAGTGTAATCTTTAAACCATTGTTTTAATTAACAAACTTTTATTTGGTTAATATGTAATTAAGTGAAAGGAAATGTTTTCATAAATGTTTTAAAACCGGAAAGTTATTTCTATTAATTAATGATTTGGCTTGCCTGACATTGATGTCCGGCGCCATCACGACCTTAGGGATTTTGGGTCGTGACACCTTTATCATCCGGGCAATACTCACTGCCTGCTGGTAAGTGATATCCATCTCCAACTCTCTGGCCATGCTGGTCCGAATACCGGGGTGGAGTCCCTCAATGAAGCGTCGAACCCTCTCTTTGACTGTAGTAACCAAGGCTGGTGCATGACGTGCCAAGTCACTGAAACTGACGACATACTCTAACACAGTCATAGTACCCTGGCGTAGCTGCTCGAACTCTGCACGCCAAGCATCCCTGAGGCTCTAAGGGACAAACTCAAGCAAAAACATCTCGAAAAACTGAGTCCAAGTGAGTGAAACTGCCTTATCCGGACTACTTAACTCATAGGCACGCCACTACTGATAAGTCGCTCACCTCAGATGGAAAGCGGTGAAAGAAACTCCACTCGTCTCCACAATGCCCATAGTGCAGAGAATACGATGACACTCCTCAAAATAACCCAGAGCATCATCTAAAGATATTCCGCTGAAAATAGGTGGGTGGTACTTCTTGTACCTCTCAAGTCTGAGCTGCTCTGCCTCAGAAGAAGCTACCCTAGCATGCTGAGCCGGAGCCACTAGGGGCATAAGAATGAACTCTGGGGCCTGATCAACCTGGACCCTCTGCTCAGGAGTGCGGGTTGCGGGAGTCTGTGCCCCTCCCCCGGCCTGAGATGTGGTTGGAGCTATCGGGAGTATTCCCGCCTGAGTCAGAGTGTTGAAGATGCTAATGAACTAAGCCAAAGACTCCTGGAGGGCTGGAGCAACAATAGGGACCTCCTGTGTCGGACCTCCAGCTAGAGCTGCTGTAGGCTCCTCTATCGCTGCTCTCACCGGTGCTCGGGTTGCACCGCGTGCTCGTCCTCTGCCCCTACCCCTGCCCCTGCCTCTAGCGGCTCTGGCTAGGGGATGGGTGCCTGGTTGTCGGTCCGTCCAGTACGGGTCCTCACCATCCGTGAGAAGGAATAAAATAGAGTTTTAAAAATCTTTGATGTCAATAACTCGCATGATAACGAAATCCAAAAAATATGATTGTTCTTAACAGTTACATAGCCTCCCGAAGATAGATACGGACGTCTCCGTACCGATTCGCGAGACTCTAATAAACCGGCTCGTGACTTGTGACTCCTATAAACCTAGAGGCTCTGATACCAACTTATCACGACCCGATTTACCCTCTGAAAGGCGTCGTGACGGCACCTAGTCTCTATGACTAGGTAAGGCTAAATTTGCGGATAAAACTTAATTAAATACAATAAAAGTAAAGACAAGAAAAGAAAAGTCTAGATAAGCATGACATCGCCGCTCGACATGTACAATATATATACCCTAAGACCCAGATTGTCACAACACAGTCACAAGCTTCTATACTATTATAGCTCTTTACAAATCCGGAAAAGAAAATACATAGTAAGTGTCTGTATAAGATGGAATGGAAGGTGACTCAGAGGATTCTGCAGACGCGACAAAAATACCTTATGGTCTCCTCAATGAAGCTGCAACGACCACTAGCCATGCGACTGAGAAATCAAACCTGGATCTGCACACAAAAAACATGTGCAAGAAAGGGCATGAGTACACCACATTTGGTACCCAGTAAGTGCCAAGCCTAACCCCAGTCAAGCAGTGACGAGATCAGGTTAAGGCTCTACTAGATATATAAATAAAATAGTTTAAATAGTACAGAAGAGAAATAAGTTCTAAAGTAGACAGTTAAAAGAATAATCTAAAATAAAACTGTAAAATAGAGCCCTCGACTCAGCACAACGAATCTCCCGGGATACCGTCCCGTAGTCCCAAATATAAGTATGCAGTACAGAGGGATCTCCTAGAATACGTCCTTAGTACCCAATATAAATATGCAGTGTAGGGGGGGGGGATCTCCTAGAACACGTCTGTAGTCCCCAATTTAAATATGCAGTACATGAGGGATCTCCCAGAATACGTCTATAGTCCCCAATTTAAATATGCAATGCGAATGAATATCAGATAAGGTATTAATTTAAACAGTTCAACAAATCACAGGCGAGTGGAGTAATAAAACTAACTAAACATATCGCACAGAGTAGCAGATAGGCAATTTAATATAAAACAAGTAGGCATGGTTTTCCTGATCTAAGCTAAACAATTAACATATTAAGCAGTGTAATAGGAGTAAAATGATTTATAATATGTGAAGCGAAAATGGAATTTTAGCAACAAATGGCCCGTGTACGTAGTCGTCACCTCGCGTACACGGCACCCACATAGCAAATAAATGTCAAAACGACCTAAGGGGTGTGAGCACATGATTTTTCACCCACCATATACTCCTACAAAAATTCAATACAAAAAAATTAATTTTACAAATTTTGTTGAATTTTAGTGATTAATTGTGAATTGTTTGCATTTGCATATTTATAACTTATCTATTAAAATTATTAAAATTGCATCACTATTATCAAGGAATTATGAATTTATTATTTGTAATTAATTGAATTAAATAATAGACAAATGATGGTTATTTGATGTAATGTAGTTTTGACAAATAATTACTAAATTAATCATTTTTATCCAATAAATCATGGATTTAATTAGGATTATAAAATTAAGTGTTTATTCTTAATTAATTTATGATTAGATGAAACAAGGTCAAATTAATTATTACATTTTTTAGATTTAATTAGGTTTGGTTTTAATTAAATTAATTGGGATTAATTAACTATAAAGTATTAGTTAGGACCTGGGCTAACTTGCCCAGACCCAAACAATGGTCTTTACACTACCTAAATGACCTAGGCCCAATCCCATTACCCGGCCAGCCCCCTACTACACTAAATGACCCCGTTTTGTTTTAATGAAACGATCCCAGCCATTGATCTATTTTGATCTAACGACTGAGAACTCAAGAGTCTTTTAATATTTAAGAGTCCTAAGCTACCCCCATACCCCCCATTTCACCCTAACCCTAACACCCCTCAGAGACGAACCCCCACCNCTCTCTAACCTCTCACAGCCCCGCCGTCTCCCACCTTGCTCCGCCAACCGGAAATCGCCCACCGGCGGCGGAGCTCCACCAATCGACCCCAAAATTTTACCAGTTAACCTCCCTCACCCCCTTAACCTCGTCCCACCATTGATTTCCCCAAAAGATCATCCAGTGTTGAGAAATTTCAAATCTAAAAATGGTCAAAACCCTAAACCTTTTGAAGACGATTCCAAGTGGCTCTGTGACTCAAACTCACCACCCTAACTGGTACCTTCCCCCCTTTTCTTTTGTATCTTTTTTATTCCTTCGAAACAAAATCCTGAAATGCATCACTATTTTAGGTCTAGATTTCTTGTTCTCCTTTCACTGTTTTTGCCTATTTCTTCTTGATTAATTCGAAGCCCTGAATGTATTTCATCTTTTAATAAATTTGCTTAGTAAGTAGGTTTTTTCTTTTTTTTTTATAATCATATTCTTAGCCTAGGGTTTTATCACTGCTTCACCTGTTGTTCATTTTTTCCTTAATTCGCACTACCTTCGATTTGATTAATTTAGTGTTTAACATGTTATGCACATTCTTGACTGTTTTGCAACCATGTTTAGTCACTTAGGATTTCCTGTTAATCATCGTTGATTTATTAGGTGTTTTACTTGTTAAAATTAATAGTTAGCTTTATTGATTCATGCTTAGTTTTTCAGATTGCCTTCACTGTCGTTTTCTCTCCTCTCTAAATGCTACTGCCCACCTTCAATTGATTAATTACCCTATTTTGTCTTCTGATTTTAGTATAATCTGAGGGTTAATCATCCACCTAGATTAATTTATTACTAATAATTTAATTAGGTAATGAAGAGACAATTATACACGACTAATTAAGTGTGTCTTTGAACTAAATAATAGTATAATTTACCTAAGTCTAAGAAGTTTAACCTAATTAATCTAAAGTAATTAACTAATCTGAAATTAATCAACCCTTGATAAAATAACAAAAGTTTAGCTACTAATTAATTAAATTAGAATAAAGTTACTTATTACCTAATGATTAACCTAACTAACGTTTTTTAATCGAGCTAAGATCCTAGAATGATCAAAATAGGTTAAGGTTCAGCTTTATAGAATTAATCACTCAATTGACTAGAGTTAATAGATAAGCCTAATTACACCTAATGAAATTATTTAAACCATATAATTCAATTAACTACTGGTGTTAGTCAATTTGAGTAAATTAATTAGGCAATAAGGAATTAGTCACACTTAACTAGTAGACCTAATTTAAAAAAAAATCAAAAGGTAAAATAATTAATCTAAAAACTTAGTTGATCTAAGTCCTAGATAACTAGTTAAGATCAATTACTCAATTAACTAAGTTTAAGAACAAATGATTCACTTAGTCTCACCCTTAAGTAATTTCAACTTCTAGTGACTAACTTAAATCAATTTCATTAGCACTAGTACTAATTTAAAAGATTAAGTTAATCAACCCAATAACTTAACACTATCCCTTGATTACTAAAAGAGTAATTCTAGGATGTCCTAAGGGTAGTATAGGATTTTTAATTGAGGAATCTTGGGTGTAACAACCCAAGAACCTTCTAAAATAAAGAAATATCAGGAAATCAAATATTGTAGGGATAAAAGGATAATTTCAAGGGCTGGAATGTTATGAAAGGTACAGCTGTCCCAAAAGGATAGGGTTGTGTAACGACCCGGTCGGTCGTTTTAAGCATTTTTTCCCGATCCCCTATTAATCTCTTCTCCCATGTCCATTTATGTTATTGGAACTTTTATGAGCATTGAGTGATGAAATCCAGGGTGATTTTGGACACATAGTCCATAAATGTGGAATTTAGCTTTAGAAATATGACCGTAGCTAGAGCTGTGTGAAGACGGGTCCGAAATGGAATTCCGTTGACTGCGTTAGCTCTGTTGGGTGATTTTGAGGTTAGGAGCATGTTCATAACGTGTTTCCGAGGTCGGTTGTGAATTTAGGCTTGAATTGGCGAAAGTTAGAATTTTGGCAATTTCAGTCGATAGGTGAAATTTTGATATCGGACTCGGAATGGAATTCCGAAAGCGACAGCAGGTCGGTAATGTCATTTATGACATGTGTGCAAAATTTGAGGTCATTTGGATGAGTTTAGACGTGTTTCGGCATCAGATGTGAATTCTAGAAATTTCCTAAGTTCTTAGGCTTGAATCTATGCGTAATTGATGATTTTGATGTTATGAGATGTGTTTTTAAGTGTCGACCAAGTTTGAACAAGGTATTAGGGTCAGTTGGTAGGTTTGGTTGAGGTCCTGGGGGCCTCGGGGTTGTTTCGGATGCCCAACGGGTGAGTTTGTGAATTTGAGAACAGCTAAACCATTCTGGTTCTGGTGTCTCGCACCTGCGATGGTATTTCCACAGGTGCTGACACGCAGGTGCGAAGGGGGTGCCGCAGGTGCAACCCCAGGACATTAAATGAATTTCTGCACCTGCGATGGTATTTTCGCAGGTGCGACCCCAAGCCACTTAATGAATTTCCTCACCTGCGATTGGGTTTCCGCAGGTGCGACACTGTAGGTGCGATCCCAGTGTCGCAGGTGCGAAATATCTGGTCAGTTTATACCAAAAATTTGAGGGTTTGAATTTCATAATTCCAAAATCGATTGTGAGCTCGAAACTTGGCGATTTTCAGTGGGATTTGAAGAGGAGAATCATAGGTAACGTTTTCTAACCTTAATCCCTTTATATATCGATAATCTCTATCATTTTCCTCAATCTAATCAATGAAATTGGATGAAAAACCATGAAAATGGGATGAAATTTTCCAAAGTAGAAATATGAGGATTTAGGGAGATTTAGACGTTGGATTTTGTTGATTCTTGTTCGAGTGAGTTCATGAGCGAATGTGTGTTCGGGAAATATAAATTTTACACGATTCCGAGACGTGGGCCCGGGGGACTTTTTGGCCAAATTTCCTAATTTCGCGTATTAGCTTACAAATAATTAGCTATTTTGTTCCCTTGAAGTGATATTTACACCATGCAATTGATTTGAATAGATTTGGGCCACCCGGAGTCAGATACTCGTGGCAAGAGCATTGTATTGAGTTGATTAGCGCAGTCAAGGTAAGTGGCTTGCCTAATTCTGTGTTGGGGACTTTCCCTTAGGTATTTTTATACTGATTTTGTTATGTGGACGCCGTGTACGTGAGGTGACGAGTGCGTACACGAGTCATTGTTGCTAAAATCCTATTTTTACTCACACTAAATCGCTCATTTTCATTCGTATATCACTGTTTCCTATCTTAATTGAGTAGATAGATTAAGAGTAAGCATGCCTACCTGTTCTGACTTGATTTCCTCTTATTTTTACTAGTCACCTCATTATTAGGTAGCTTTACTCTATTCTTGCCTGCTGTTTTTCCTGGGCTGTTTAATTAAGCCATAATTGTCATATTTCTGCTTTGCATATTTAAATTGGGACTACAGATCGAGATCCGGGAGCTTTCCCTATGTATTACATTTCATATTTAAATTGGGACTACGAACCGAGATCCGAGAGCTTTCCCCCTGTACTGAAATGCATATTTAAATTGGGACTACGGACAGAGATCCGAGAGCTTTCCCCCTGTACTGCATAGCATATTTAAATTGGGACTATGGATTGAGATCCAGGAGCTTTCCCCGTGTACTGTATTGCATATTTACTGTTGAGATATATGCTGTGCTGAGCCGAGGGCTCTCTTTCTGTTATTAAATCTTTACGTTTTCGTTAATACTGTTTATCATTGCTTATCTATATTTTACTGTTTTAAATTGTGTATTAACTTGTTTTACAAACTCAGTAGGGCCTCAACCTGACGTCGTCACTACTTGACTAGGGTTAGGCTTGAACTTACGGAGTACCGAATGTGGAGTACTCACGCCCTTTCTTGCGCATGTTTTCCCCATGTGCAGATCCAGGTACCAACACCTAGTATCGTGGCTAGGAGTCGTCCTAGCAACAGCCTGGAGACCGTGAGGTAATTCTGTCGCGTCTGCAGAATTCCACGAGTCCCCTTCTACTCTAGTATAGGCATAGAAGACTTGTGTATTTTCTACTGTTTCATTGTATAGAGCTACATTTAGTACAGAGTTTGTGACTATGGTGACATTCCGGGTTTTGGGAAGTGAAAGTGTATATGCTGAGCAGCTATGTTACATCTACTTGAGTACTTTTCTGTCTTTATTTTATTGATTTTGTCATTTTTCCGCCAATGTTAGGCTTACCTAGTCATAGAGACTAGGTGTCATCACAATACCTCTCGGAGGGTAAAATGGGTCGTGACAAGTTGGTATCATAGCATCTAGGTTCATAGGAGTCACAAGTCACAAGCCGGTTTATTAGAGTCTCGCGGATCGGTGCGGAGACGTCCGTATCTATCTTCGGGAGGCTATGTAACTGTTAAGAACAATCAAATTCTTTGGAATTCGTTATCGTGCTAGTTGCTGTCATCAAATTCTTAAACTTTATTCTATTCTTGCTTGCAGATGGTTCGTACCCGTACCGGACGTACTGATGACCAGGCTCCTGAGCCCCCAGTTAGAGCCACCAGAGGCAGGGGCCGGGGTAGAGGACGAGCACGCGGTGCAACCCCCAGTTCTTGGAGGGGCACAGGAGGTCCCTACTCTTACTCCAGACCTCCAGGAGACGTTGACCCAGTTCTTGAGTGCCTTCAGTAGTCTGTCTCAGGCAAGTCTACTCCCGATAGCTCCAGCTACATCCTAGGCCAGAGGAGAGATACCGACTCCCGCTGCCCGTACTCCTAAGAAGAGGGTTCATATTGGGCAGGTTCCAGAGTATATTCCTCTGCCCCCAGCAGCTCCAGCTCAGCATGAGACTAGGATAGTTGTTCCTGAGACAGAGCAGCTCCGACTTGAGAGGTACAAGAAGTACCACCCACCTGAGTTCAGCGGACTAGCTTCAGATGACGCCCTAGGTTTTATTGAGGGATGTCATCACATTCTCCGCACTATAGGTATTGTGGAGACGAATGCGGTTTCTTTCACTGCTTTCCAGCCGAGGGCAGCAGCTTATCAGTGGTGGCGTGCTTTTAAACTTAGTAGCCCGGACGAGGTAGCTTCACTTACTTGGGCTCAGTTTTTCGAGATGTTCTTACTTGAGTTTTTCCCTCAGAGCTTCAGGGATGCTTGACGTGCGGAGTTTGAGAAGCTACGCCAGGGTGCCATGACTGTGTCAGAGTATGCAGTCCGTTTCAACGATTTTGCTCGCCATGCACCAGTTTTGGTTGTCACTGTCAGAGAGAGGGTTCGGTGCTTTATTGAGGGACTCCACCCCAATATTCGGACCAGCATGGCCAGAGAGCTGGAGACCGATATTACTTACTAGCAGGCCGTGAGTATTGCCCTGAGGATTGAGACTATGTTAGCCCGTGACAGGGAGGAGAGAGAGAGGCCAAGCGGTCTTGAGAGACTGGCCATTTTTTAGGAGCTCGTGTACCAGCAGTACGCTATGGTAGGGGTTTTGTGAGTCGCACTATTCATTTAGCTCTCCCAGGAGCCAGCGGTATCTCAGGTGCCTCCTGTTCGAGGTGCTATCACTAGCTAGCCCAGCAGGCCAGTTTAGAGTCAGCAAAGGCCGCCACATCCTCTGAAGGGTTGCTTTGAGTGTGGTGACCCTTATCATATGATCAGAGATTGCCCCAGAGCGAGGAGGGATGCACCACCTCAGACTTATCAGGGTGCACCCCCTTAGATTTATCAGGCTCCACGTCTTCCACTAGGTCATCCAGCTATTCTTCGAGCCCCAGCTGCTACCCCACCACCTCAGGCAGCTCAAGGTAGAGGTCGGGGAGGTCGAGGTCGCACTAGAGGGGGAGGCCAGGCCAGGCCAGGCCAGGTACTATGCTCTTCTGGCCCGGTCCGAGGCCATTGCTTTAGATTCAGTCATTACAGGTATTGTCCCCGTTTGTCATAGGGATGCATCGGTATTATTTGACCCAGAATCTACATATTCATATGTGTCTTCCTATTTTGCTTCGGATGTGGGGATAGCCTGGGATTCTTTGAGTTCCCCTATTTATGTTTCTACTTCGGTGGGAGATTCTCTTGTTATGGACCGCGTATATCGGTCACGTTTGATTGGTCATGTTTGATTGCTATCAATGGTTTTGAGACCAGAGCTGATTTACTACTACTCAGTATGGTAGATTTCGATGTTATATTGGGTATGGACTGGCTGTCTCCCCATTATGCTATTCTTGATTGTCACGCCAAGACCGTGACGCTGGCTATGCCAGGATTTCCGAGGTTAGAGTGGAGAGGTTCCTTGGAGTATACTCCTCGCCGAGTCATTTCTTTTCTTAAGGCTCAGCGGATGGCTGGAAATGGGTGTGATGCATATTTGGCTTATGCGAGAGATGTTATTATTGACACCCCTACAGTTGAGTCAGTTCCAGTTTTCAAGGACTAATAGGATGTATTTCCAGCTGATCTTCCGGGTATGCCACTCGATAGAGACATTGATTTCGGCATTGACTTGTTGCCAGGCACTCAGCCCATTCCCATTCCTCCTTATCGTATGGCTCCTCTTGATTTGAAGGAGTTGAAGGATCAGTTGCAGGAGTTTCTTGAGAAGGTATTCATCAGGCCCAATGTATCACCTTGGGGTGCTCCGGTATTATTTGTGAAGAAAAAGGATGGCTCGATGTGTATGTGTATTGACTACCGGCAGCTGAATAAGGTGATAGTGATGAACAGGTTGCCTCGCATTGATGATCTATTTGACTAGTTACAGGGTGCTAGGGTTTTCTCCAAGATTGATCTACGTTCTGGCTATCATCAGTTGAAGATTCGGGAACCGGATATCCCGAAGACTGCCTTCAGGACCAGATATGGCCACTATGAGTTCCTTGTTATGTCATTTGGGCTGACAAATGCCCCAGCAGCCTTTATGCACCTGATGCACAATATATTTCGGCCTTACCTTGATACTTTCGTCATTGTGTTCATTGATGACATTATGGTATATTCTAGGTCCCAGGAGGACCATGAGCAACACTTGAGGATCGTGCTTCAGACATTGAGGGAGAAGAAGTTGTACGCCATGTTTTCTAAGTGTGAATTTTTGCTTGATTCTGTGGCATTCCTAGGCCACGTGGTGTCTTCAGATGGGATCAAGGTAGATCCGAAGAAGGTGAAGGCGGTATAGAGTTGGCCCAGACCGTCCTCAGCTACTGAGATCCGCAGTTTCCTCGATTTGGCTGGGTATTATCGCCGTTTTGTGGGGGGATTTTCATCCATTTCAGCGCCTATGACCAGACTGACCCAGAAGGGTGCATCTTTTATATGGACTGAGGAGTGTGAGGAGAGCTTTCAGAAGCTCAAGATAGACCTGACTATAGCTCCTGTGTTGGTTTTGCCTACCGGTTCCGATCCTATACAGTTTATTCTGATGCTTCGAGGATTGGCTTGGGAGTGGTGTTGATGCAGGACGGTAGGGTGATTGCCTACGCGTCTTGATAGTTGAAGGTCCATGAGAAAAACTACCGTGTTCATGATCTTGAGTTGGAAGCGATTGTTCACACCCTAAATATATGGCGTCATTATTTATATGGTGTCCCCTGTGAGATATTCATGGATCACTGGAGTTTGAAGCACATATTTAGGCAGAAGGATCTAAATTTGCGCTAGCGTAGGTCGTTGGATTTGCTAAAGGACTATGACATCACTATATTATACCACCCGGGGAAGGCCAATGTGGTGACCGATGCCTTGAGTCATCGGGCGGAGAGTTTGGGGAGTTTGGCATACCTTCATGCAGCTGAGAGGCCTCTAGCCTTAGATGTTCAGACCTTAGCCAGTCAGTTCGTGAGATTGGATTTTTTTGAGCCTTGCCGGGTATTAGCTTGTGTGGTTGCTCGATCTTCCCTTCATGACCGTATCAGAGAGCACCAATATGATGATCCCCACCTTTTGGTTCTTCAGGATAGAGTCCGGCGGGGTGATGCCAGGGATGTAACTATAGGAGATGATGGGGTGATAAGGATGCAGGGTCGTAGCTGTGTGCCCAACGTGGATGGGCTTCGGGATTTGATTCTTGAGGAGGCCCATAGTTCGTGGTATTCCATCCATCCGGGTACCGCGAAGATGTACCAGGATCTGAGACAGCACTATTGGTGGCGAAGAATGAAGAAAGATATAGTGGAGTTTGTAGCCAAGTGTCTCAACTATCAGTAGTTCAAATGTGAGCATCAGAGACCGGGAGGGTTACTTCAGCAGATTGAGCTTCCAGAGTGGAAGCGGGAGCGGATCACCATGGAATTTGTGGTTAGACTTCCTCGGACTTTGAGGAAGCATGATGCTATTTGGGTGATCGTGGATTGGCTGACCAAATCAGCCCATTTCATTCCAGTACTGACTACATATTCATCGGAGAGGTTGGCTGAGATTTATATAAGAGAGATTGTTCGCCTCCACGGTATTCCAGTATCTATCATTTCAGATAGAGGTACACATTTCACTTCACGATTTTGGAGAGCCGTTCAGCAGGATCTAGGCACCAGGGTAGAGTTGAGCACAACTTTTCACCCTCAGACGAACGGGCAGTCCGAGCGCACAATTCAAATTCTCGAGGATATGCTCCGTGCCTGTGTAATGGATTTTGGAGGGTCATGGGATCGATACTTGCCTCTCGCAGAGTTTGCTTATAACAACAGCTACCAATCCAGCATTCAGATGGCACCATATGAGGCTTTGTATGGTAGGCGGTGCAGGTCTCCTGTGTGGTGGTTTGACCCGGACGAGGCCCGATTGTTGGGTACCAACTTGGTTCAGGATGCCCTGGACAAGGTGAAGGTAATTCAAGAGAGACTTCGCACAACTCAGTCCAGGTAGAGGAGCTATGCGGACCGGAAAGTTCGTGACTTGGCATTTATGGCTGGTGATCGGGTTTTGCTTCGGGTATTGCCTATGAAGGGCATCATGAGGTTCGGGAAGAAAGGAAAGATGAGTCCGAGATTTATTGGCCCTTTTGAGGTGTTGCGACGTGTTGGGAGATTGCTTATGAGCTAGCCCTGCCTCCTAGCCTAGCAGGGGTTCATTCGGTGTTCCATGTCTCCATGCTCCAGAAGTATCATGGTGACCCGACTCATGTCTTGGATTTCAGCTCAGTCCAATTGGACAAGGATCTATCATATGTTGAGGAGCCTGTGGCTATATTGGACAGGCAGGTCAGAAAGCTCAGGTCAAAGGATATTGCGTCAGTAAAGGTTCAGTGGAGGGGTCAGCCAGTCAATGAGGTGACTTGGGAGATCGAGCAGGATATGCGGAGTCAGCACCCTCATCTTTTCCCAGCTCCAGGTATGTTTCTCTGCTCGTTCGAGGACGAACGATTTTCATAAGAGCGGGAGGATGTAACGACCCGGTCGGTCGTTTTAAGAATTTACACCCTGATCCCCTATTAACCGCTTCTCCCATGTCTATTTATGTTATTGGAACTTGTCAGAGCATTGGGTGATGAAATCCGGGGTGATTTTGGACACATAGTTCATAAATGTAGAATTTAGCTTTAGAAATCTGGCCGTAGCTAGAGCTATGTGAAGAAGGATCCGGAATGGAATTTCGTCGACTCCGTTAGTTTTGTTGGGTGATTTCGGGGTTAGGAACGTGTTGAGAATGTGTTTCCGAGGTCGGTTGTGGATTTAGGCTTGAATTGGCGAAAGCTAGAATTTCAGCGATTTCGGCCGATAGGTGAAATTTTGATATCGGACTCGGAATGGAATTTCGAAAGCGACAGTAGGTCCGTAATGTCATTTATGACCTGTGTGCAAAATTTGAGGTCATTCGAATGAGTTTAGACGTGTTTCAGCATCGGATGTAAATTCTAGAAATTTCCTAAGTTCTTAGGCTTGAATCTATGCATAATTGATGATTTTGATGTTATGAGATGTGTTTTTAAGGCTCGACCAAGTTTGAACAAGGTATTAGGGTTAGTTGGTAGGTTTGGTTGAGGTCCCGGGGGCCTCGGGGTTGTTTCGGATGCCCAACGGGTGAGTTTGTGAATTTGAGAACAGCTGAACCATTCTGGTTCTGGTGTCTCGCACCTGCGATGGTATTTCCGCAGGTGCGAAGGGGTGCCGCAGGTGCGACCCCAGGCCACTAAATGAATTTCCGCACCTGCGATGGTATTTTCGCAGGTGCGGGCACGCAAGTGCGAAAGGAGTGTCGCAGGTGCGACCCCAGGCCACTTAATGAATTTCCGCACCTGCGATTGGGTTTCCGCATGTACGATCCCAGTATCGCAGGTGCGAAATATCTGGGCAGTTTATACCAAAAATCCGATGGTTTGAATTTCATAATTCCAGAATTGATTGTGAGCTCGGAACTTGGCGATTTTCAGTGGGATTTGAAGAGGAGAATCATAGGTAGCATTTTCTAACCTTAATCCCTTTATATATCGATAATATCTATCATTTTCCTCAATCTAATCAATGAAATTGGATGAAAAACCATGAAAATGGGATGAAATTTTCCCAAGTAAAAATCTGAGCATTTAGAGAGATTTAGACGTCGGATTTTGTTGATTCTTGTTCGAGTGGGTTCATGAGCGAATGGGTGTTCGGGAAATACAAATTATACCCGATTCTGAGGCATGGGCCCGGGGAACTTTTTGGGCGAATTTCCTAATTTCGTGTGTTATCTTATAAATAATTAGCTATTTTGTTCCCTTGAAGTGATATTTACACCATACAATTGATTTGAATAGATTTGGGCCACTCGGAGTCAGATACTCGTGGCAAGAGTGTGGTATTGAATTGATTAATGCAGTCAAGGTAAGTGGCTTGCCTAATTCTGTGTTGGGGACTTTCCCTAAGGTATTTTTATACTGATTTTGTTATGTGGACGCCGTGTACGTGAGCTGACGAGTGCTTACACGGGTCATTGTTGCTAAAATCCTATTTTTACTCACACTAAATCGCTCATTTTCATTCGTATATCACTGTTTCTTATCATAATTGAGTAGATAGATTAAGAGTAAGCATGCCTACCTATTCTGACTTGATTTCCTCTTATTTGCTACTAGTCACCTCATGCTTAGGTAGCTTTACTCTATCCTTGCTTGCTGTTTTTCCCGGGCTGTTTAATTAAGCCATAATTGACATATTTCTGCTTTGCATATTTAAATTGGGACTAGGACCGAGATCCAAGAGCTTTCCCCATGTGTTGCATTTCATATTTAAATTGGGACTGCGGACCGAGATCCGGGAGCTTTCCCCCTGTACTGAAATGCATATTCAAATTGGGACTACAGATAGAGATCTGAGAGCTTTCCCCCTGTACTGCATAGCATATTTAAATTGGGACTACGGATTGAGATCCGGGAGCATTCCCCGTGTACTGCATTGCACATTTACTGTTCAGATATATGCTGTGCTGAGCCGAGGGCTCTCTTTCTGTTATTAAATCTTTCTGTTTTTGTTAATACTGTTTATCATTGGTTATCTATATTTTACTGTTTTAAATTGTATATTAACTTGTTTTACAAACTCTGTAGGGCCTCAACCTGACCTCGTCACTACTTGACTGGGGTTAGGTTTGGCACTTACGGAGTACCGAATGTGGAGTACTCACGCCCTTTCCTGCGCATGTTTTCCCCATGTCCAGATCCAGGTACCAACACCCAGTATCGTGGCTAGGAGTCGTCCTAGCAGCAACCAAGAGATCGCGAGGTAATTCTACCGCGTCCACAGAATCCCACGAATCCCCTTCTACTCTAGTATAGGCATAGAAGACTTGTGTATTTTCCACTGTTTCATTGTATAGAGCTACATTTAGTATAGAGTTTGTGACTATGGTGACGTTCCGGGTTTTGGGAAGTGAAAGTGTATATTCTGAGCTGCTATGTTACATCTACTTGAGTTCTTTTCTGTCTTTATTTTATTGATTCTTTCATTTTTTCGCAAATGTTAGGCTCAACTAGTCTTAGAGACTAGGTGCCGTCACGATATCTTTCGGAGGATAAAATGGGCCGTGACAGGTTGACAGCTGTACCTGTACCCTTTTCAGCTTATTTAGGATATGGAATATGCTGAGAATATCCTATCCTAAAACCCCTATATATACACACTTTTTACTACTGAGAAAAGGGACTTTGACTACTAAAAAAAAATCTGAAAGTTACATAACAGAATTTTCCACAAATTTTCTCAGAGAAATTTTTCTGGAATACTGATTCATTGCTTCCTAAAAACAAAAAGTGCTGAAAAATATTGAAATCATGAGTATACAAATAATCTAGAAGATCTTGTTTCTCTTGTTGGTTTTTTATTCAAAAATCCTGAGTTGGTTAAGTTTCCTTCTGGGGTATTCTGGGTTATTTGTTGTTGTTTGCTGCTGCTGGGGTTTTTCTTCTTTTTGCTGACTGCCATCTTTTGCTTGACCTTTATTTGGTCAAGTTTTTGTTATCTTTCTCTTTGAAAAGGTATGTAACGATTCACATCTTAATGAAATTTTCAGATTTGAATCTTTGTCGTCTATTTTCTGTGTTAATCTGTTGTTTCTTTTGTAACTGGAACTTCTTTCTTCTTCCTTTTGTATGAAAAATCTGAAAATGTAATGATAAAAAATTTAATGGTATGCTTAACATATCAGTTAGCTTTATGGGTAGATAAACCTGATGTATTTGTCATCTTTTCAAGTTATTTTGTTGGTATGTGATTAGTAGAGTTTGGGTTTCTGTCTTTGTGTTTAGACTATGAATTTTGTGTTGTTAGTATCCATAAGAATGAGTTGGATGTTTGCTTTGTGTCTGCCTCAATTTTTACTGAGATAATCTGCACTAGGGTAGATGAATTTGACCTTCTAATAGTCAAATTCACCCCATAATAGTGCTCAAACATTAGTTACTTACTGAAATTACGTCCCTTTAGGGTACAAATTATATGGTTGAAAAGGCATTAAGGCAGGGAATCTAAACCCCCTAATGGTCAGATTCACTCCTTAAAAATACCTAGAGTAGTCAAAGTCTTTGTATGGATACTTGCTGAAATCTGTCGTGTAGCATAAGGTTGAATGTTAAGGGTCTAATAGGATGGCATCACTGGAATTGAATCTGGTCTCTTTCATGATCAGGTTCATTCCAGGAAGAATGCATAAAAATGTTCTTTTTAGTACTACGTAGTATAGCATCATTAGAGTCAGATCTGACCACTTAATGGTCAGATTTGCTCTAAAGGATGCATAACACACCTGCTTATTTGGGTGCTCAGAAATTGCAAATGGAGGCACAAGTGCATAGTCATAGAGAACCCAAGTTGGAGCAACCAGTTTAGAAGCTTTAATTTTAAGTTCTCTTTTATCTAGAAAAAATGTATTTTTAGTAGAAGCTGTAATTTCGTTTCATATTGTAATTTACTCAGACTTACCTTTTCATGATCATTGTAATATAAGACTGGACATTATATTTATTGTATTAGCAGTCCTTCCTTTCAGTATGTATGTGTTCTTATAATTTTCAAAAAAATGTGTATAATTAGCTCCAGATTTGTTTTGGGTACACTGGACTCAAACATAGCTATTTTGGATAGTTTAAAATGGACAAAGCTATTGATAATGGCCCGTCAGGGCTTGAAAAAGCCTGAGCACAATCCATTGGGCTTGGAAAAATGCGAAAAGCCCTTAGCCTCAAGGCTGTCTATTCTCAAATTTAAATACAAGGTTCCATACGATAATCATTTAAGTATTCAGATTTGATTGAAAAATTCAAAAGCACCCTTTCTAAATCTTTTCTTAAAATTTTGCGTTCAAATTAACCTGTCCAAATGACCCTGTAAATACCTATTGAAGTTCTGAAAATGACTACTTTTAGATCAAAGGAATTTTTAAGTATATACAAATATGAATTTGCTATTCAAAGTATTTTCTCATCAGATTCATGTCGTGATTCTTCAGAGTCCAGAATTTACAACAATTTGTAGAACTCAATGTGTATATCAAAAGTATGAGTTTAGGTCATTTGAAATTGATAAAACTATTTCAGTCAGTGTTCTATGTGTTTATTTGACTTTTGAATATGTGATTTGTAAATCAGTAACTTTAGACCCTTCCTTGTTAGCATGCTTTAGTTGCGTAACATATCTTTCCTCTTCTTACAAAAATAGAATAAAACTAGGATTGTGCGAAAGGTTTAAATAACTTCGGCTAAAAATGGCCATAGCCCAAACATCTTGTCCTTTAGACTAAGTGAATTTAGGTTTAAACAATCTCTTACATATCCTTTAGGTTGAAAATGCCTTTAATTTGAAATTTAGTAAATAATCGATTATTATCCCAAACAACCATAACCTACATTCGGGTGTGGAAACTCGTGCCCCCCACTCTTACTTCAAACATTAATAAAATCATACGTAGCAATCACGGGTGCATTTCATGTGATGTGGTTGCGATGTGTTAAATAAAAAATAACAAGTGCACGCCATCGTGACTTGTTATAAGATAAATTCATAAATATCCGAATTGGTTTCTACACGTATCCCGTAAAACTAAAAATACCTCTTTTAGATAAAAAATTCCAAAACTTAGAGAATAATTGAATATCGCCTCAAATAGGCATTTTAACCGTCATGACCATAGTCTTGAGATTACGGGAGTGGCAACTCATGCCCCCGACCTCAACTCCGAACAATAATAAAATGCACATGTTGTAAACGCAGGTGCATTTCATGTGGCGCAGTTACAATATGTCCAAAAACAAACAAGTGCACGCCATCGTGACATGTTTCAAGATAAATTCATAAATATTAAAGCGGCTACAAGTTTAAAAGGCTAAATGCACAATAGGCTAAAACATGTAAATAATCAGATAATTAGGCCAAATATTAATAGTTAAGTGCCCGTGCTAGAACCACAGAACTCGGGAATGCCTAACACCTTCTGCCGGGTTAACAAAATTCCTTACTCGGATTTCTGGTCGCAGACAACTTAAAACAGAGTCTAAAATTCCTCGGTTTGGGATTTCAATAAACAGTGTCCCGGAACATTGTCAAAAATCCAGGTGGCGACTCTGAAAGAAAAAAAAATTAAAATAAATCCCAAAATCGAATAATGTCACTTAAAGTGGAAAAACTCCCTTATCACCCTTCATTAAGCCAGGGGCGAAAAAGGAGGTGTGACAGCTCTGGCGACTCCGCTGGGGAATCGAACCCAGAATATCTGGTTCAGGGTTCAAGAATTTGAGCTTATATAACTGTTATATTTTGGCTTTCCTTATATGATTTTATGTGTTTAAACCTGATTTGCTAATTGCCATATTTACCGCTTTGATATTTACCTGAATTGCATATAAACTGTGCCGAAACCCTTCTTCTCTCTGAGCCTTCTAAATCATCTGGGAAGTGTGCACTTCGTGTGACTTCTTTTCTGTTAGAGTCATCCAAATTTTCGAACGAGGTACGGAAAAGTTGCAAAGCTGGTGAAGCTTCCGTATTCCCGGTACGCTGCCCCGACCTCGGCTCGAGCTGTCTGCTCGGGTAAGCCTTGTATAGAACAAAACCCCAGGATATAAACCTAGTATAACATAGCCTCATGCCGGATCCCTAGTAGGAAAAATTATTTGCATCACATGCATTTGACTTAGGGGACTCAACACAGGGGTTGGGTCCGTCTAGGACAGGTGAACCCGAAATAAAAGACCATCCTGATGCCTCCTACTTGCTATGTGTACAATATTTTGTTTTGGTTTGTTTTTTGACCGGCTTAAAAAAAAGAGAATAACAAAAACAAAAGAGGGAAATAGATAGGAGACTTATCTGATTTTTGAATTAACCCGATATTCAAAATCATCCTGAAACTCTGTCAAAATTTTTGAAAAATAGAGGAAAAGAAAGAAGGTAAATAGTATTTCAAAATGAAATGAGTCGGGGCATATTTTTCAAAATTGTGTCGCGATTTCCCGAAGTACGTATTGTTTGATTCTCACCGGTGTGGGATACGTAGGCAACCTTCATCGGGTCCAACCTTATTTTTCAAAATCAAAATAATAAATACAGTCCTAAATAAAGTTAGGTGACGTCGTTCTTGCATAAATAGCCAAATTGCCCCAACGGGGCGCCGGAAGGCTGTTTTGAAAAAATATTCGCCTGTGGTCTTTTCCAAAAATTTTGACCCAATTAGCAAGCATAGCCCTACAAACTTCTTACCCGAAGTGTTGAGGGGCCGTATTCGCAAAGGTGGTCCATTATTCACTTGATTACGAAGTTTTTGCAAAAATAGCACTTTTCTTTACCCTTGGTCAAAAAATGAAATATGGCTTTGCTTTTTCCTTAACCAAATCACTTAATAAATGTGCAGGATGAACACTTTCAAAAACATCCCCTTTAGAGCTGTCGAGGAAATTCTCGTGGGACTCCATATGTGGTAGAGGGACCTGGGGGAAGTTAGTAGAAAGTCCGCGGTAAAAAACCTTGGGCGGGCTCACTGGTCTTCTAAAAATTAACCCAAGATTGGACATCATCGAGTCTCTAGTATCATTTTGGGACCCCGCTCACAACGTGTTCCACTTTTCAGACTTTGAGTTGACACCCACGCTAGAGGAAATAACGGGGTATGCTGGCCTAAGTGAAAATCTCAGGAGTCGATATCCAGTAACTCCCTAGGCTGTGACTCCCCACAAGTTCTTAGACCTGCGAAGCATCAGCCGTGAAATCCATGACCCGTACCTATATGAGGGGTTCTGCACTTTCTATTTCCTATACAGTCGCTACAGAGATCCTCGGGGTTATGAAGCTGATAACACTGGTCTAACTCATCACAAGAACCAAGCTAAATGGGAGGCCCGCCGAGGGTTGGCTTTCGTGGTAGCATTCATGGGTACCTTAATCTTCCCAAGGAGTGACAGACGCATAGATATCGGACTTGTGGGAATGGTAGATTTCATGATGAAAAAATCCAATGGCACACTTATACCGATGGTCTTAGCCGAGATTTACCGTGCTCTAACAGTTTGCTAGTCTGGGGGAAAATTATTTGAGGGGTGCAACATGCTTCTACAAATCTGGATGACCGAACATCTTTGATGTCGCCCAGGGTATATGAATTACGATCTGACTGGACTAAATTGCATTGAAGAACATAGGACTCGGGTAGAGGGGCATGAATTTCACGAAGGCACAGAAGCCTGGCTTGCACAACTGAGTTCTTTGACTACCGACCAAATTGAATGGACATTCGGTTGGCTCTCTATCAATGAAGTCATTTATATGTCAGTGAAGTATGCTATTTTCTGTTGATGGGTCTCCGAAGTATTCAACCATATGCCCCACATCGGGTCTTACGAAACTAGGAAGGCATCAAAATGTTCCACACGATGAAGACCTAAGTCGGCAAGTAATTGAATTGTGCCCAAGAGCCGCATTTCCGGAGGATAGGGTATGCAAGATTTGGCATTAGTGTAGATTTTTTGAGCCACATACTCGGGTAAGAGATTTGTCCGGAGGGGAAGTAGAGTCGGGCTACACTTCTTGGTATGGTAGAAGGGGCAGAGAGCATCAAGAGCAAGAACGTCCCGCAAAAAGACCCCACGTACAACGATTCACTTAGCAAACACAAGAGCACTGGTCTTGGTTGGAAAAGGAAAATAACTACCGAGCTACCATAAGCAAGTTGGAAGCCCAGATCAGGGAAATCAAATTTGAAAACACTCAACAAACTGCCACAACTGAAGGGGAGAAAAATAGGTTAACCAAAGAAAATGAAGCTCTCCGGGCTCAGATCCAGAAATTGAAAATAGCTATTGAGAACCCTGAGAGAAGCAGAACTGATGAAAGACTTATCAACAGTCTGAGGCATAAAGTATGCAACTATGGGGATGATCTGGACAAAGCTGAAGAAGAACTGGCCAGAGTTCAGGCAGAATTGACAAGAAGTGTAGAGTTTGTTTTGAAACTGAAAAGGAAATATGACCAAGAAGTCGCAGGCTTGAAGGAAAAGGTGGCCACCCTCGAGAACGAAATGGCCAAACAAGCAAAAAGGTTCAAGGCAGAAAGGGAACAATGCTATACCATGATGGCTCAGTTGGAGGAAGACTTGCAACAGCTACAAAAAAAGAATCATAAGGACGCCCAGGTTTTAGAGGCTAGGTCTCAACAGATCGGGCGCTTACTCCAGGAAAAGGGCATTATTAGGCAGAGGGTTAGAGAAATTGCGGATTATATTGTCACAAAATGCCAAGAGTGTGAAGATGTGACCCGGACTACCTTCTTCGTAGTGGTAATGATTTTTGTCCACAAGATAATGGATGACCTGTGCCGCCTGTAGCAAGACATGACACACAGGCCCGTGGCGAGACCGAATAATGTCCCGCGGGCCCCTGGAGCAGTAGAAGCACTTATGTATTCTTGATGTCCTTTTCGAGTCTGTATTTCATTTTCTTGTTGCAGTCTTGTTTGAGTCTACTTTAAGTCTTTTATAGTTTTTAAATTTCCAAGAAAGTATGTCGGAGTCTTTTGTAGTTTTAAATTTCCAAAAAACGTTTTTAATGAATGAAAACTGGAAGTTTTATCTAATGAATGAAAATTTGAAAATGTTTATTTCCTTTTGTATTTATTCCTTGAACTACGTGATGATCTGATTCACATGGCGTCGTGATACGTAGGTAATCCGCATAGGATTCGATCATAACCTTAAAAAAATAAAATAATAATAATAATTAAACAAAAAAAGAGAGAAAGTTCAAGGTTGAGAAACAAAGGCAGGATGAAACACCCAACCGATACAAAATATTTAGAAAGCATTTAACTGGCTAGGTGCATTGCATACCCCCAACGTGTGATTCCATATGTGCTAAATGCCTCAATCTAACGTTTTTATGGTTCACTCTTAAGGTGTTGTTTTTAGGTGGTTGGTTTTTGCGGTAATCTGGCTTCACACCCATACTTCACCAGATCAAAACGGAGTGTCAAAATGACATCTGAAAGTCACCTGCCAATCATCAACTCCTTCGAGGATAACCCAAGCTCGGTCATACTGACATCTGAGTCAGCCACAACTGAAGAAAATAGAATTCTGCATTGCCGCATGCTGGAAATGTGGGACGCCTGGTCTAATGGTAGGGAACCACCCAGCACCATCCCCGATTTTCCTGAGTTGGTTCCTTGAACAGGCGGAACCTCCAACATACCTATAAATTACCCAGCTACCCCATTCGGGTACCCGACTCTGTCAGCTCATTTCACCGGAATGCCTTCTGAGGTCCGCCCCCAGGAACTATTTTCTGGTGTATCCTCCAACATTTTTACCGCACCACCTACCTCTGCCACGGCGCCGCCAACCGTAGCTGGACCAAACTTCGAGTCGTCGGCCTTCACCTTTCAAACACCGTCGTTCCATCTGGACGCAACTCATGTTACTCCAAACTCATACCCTCAGCAACCTCGGCATGAAGCCGCTGTGGGACAAGACAAAAGGAACCCCGAGCAGGAAGTGATGGCTCGAAAAATGAAAAGCATTAGGCAGAGTCTAAAAAATATACAGGGATTGAGTGGTCCGAAACGTGTTTCTTATGCTGACTTGTGCATGTTCCCACATGTTCACCTGCCTCTCGGGTTTAAAACCCCCAAGTTTGAGAAATATGATGGACACGGGGATCCCATTTCTCATCTAAAAAGATATTGCAACCGGCTGAGGGGAGCAGGGGGAAAGGAAGAGCTTTTAATGGCGTACTTGGGGGAGAGCTTGGTCGGGATTGTGTCTGAGTGGTACATGGACCGAGATATATCCCACTGGCATATATGGGACGACTTGGCCCGGGACTTTGTCAGACAATTTCAATACAACATGGACATAGCACCATACATGAATTCTTTGTCCAACCTCAAGAAAAAACCATCGAAAAGCTTCAGGGAATACGCTATTAAGTGGCGTGAGCAAGCTGCCAGAGTAAAACCTCCGATGGACGAGACAGAAATGGTCAACATTTTCTTACAAGCTCAGGAGGCCGACTACTTCCAGAATATGATGTCCGCCATGGGCAAGCCATTTGCGGAAGCGATAAAAATCGGAGAGATGGTTGAAAACGGTCTGAAAACCGGTCGCATTCTAAGACAATCCGCCATAAGCGAAACTTCCTAGGCAATCCAGAGCGAGTCAAGAAGTGCAGCCAATAGGAAGAAGAAAGAGGAATCAGCAATGATGGCCTCCAGTATAAGAAACTCCCGGCAGCCCCGAGACTATTTTTTCAATGCCCCACGTCATTTTTACCCCCACCAAGATGTGGTGTATGTCGTAATGCCTCAACCTTATCCAATAATAAATGCCCAACAACACTGTAATCAAAATCGAGCGCCATCACCCAAAAACAAACCTCCTTGCCGAGCTTAGTATAATCCTCGCCCTCCACAAAAAAATCCCGGGGAACCACCCAGAAGGACCAAATTTAAACCAATTGGCGAATCATACTCTAGCTTTTTCTCGAACTTAGTCCAAATGGGTCTGTTACAGCCTGTACCCCAAAACAGGCAAAACCTAGAATCTCCTTCTTACCGGCCAAGTACTCGATGTGCCTATCACTCAGGGGCCGAGGGACATGATACTGAGGGTTGCTAGACCCTCAAGCGGGTAGTTGAGAGCTTAATAGAACAAAAGAAGGTGGTACTAAGGGACGAAGAATCTCCCAACGTGACCAATAACCCGTTGCCTGCTCAAAATAACGGGCCAATTATTGGCATGTATTGTGAAGACCGAGAATTTGATCTAGCTTTGAAAACTATCATCGCCATTACTGATGTAGAGAAGAAACCCAAAGTGACACCAAAGCAAGATAAGGAGGAGAAGAAAGGTAACTCCGCTCTTCCGGCCACAAGAGAGGTTGAAACAAAGACAGGGACAGGGCCTTCTAAAGATGCCGTTCTTTATGTTCTCAGGCCACCCAAGAAGGAACAGTTTGTGTTAAGCCCTCCCAAAAGATTTCAACACAACAAGACTATGTCTAATGTCCTGGAAATATACATACCGAAAGGGACTTATATGGCGCGGGGGGCGATAATTTCACCAAGGCTGAATGAGCCCGTGGTTATTAGCCGCGCACCACAGAATCCCATAAAGGACACCACTGCCGTCCCCTGGAATTACAACGAGACGGTGGTGACGTACAAAGGAAAAATATTACTGGGGAAGCGAGTGAGATAAACTCATCAGATAAATACCTCAACCTGGAAGAACTGAACAAAAGCAAGCAGAAACATTTTTCTCCTAAGAAGCCAATCAGTGCTGGAGAGGCAGAAGAATTCTTCAAAAATATGAAAATCTCTGAATACGCCATAATTGAGCAGCTCAGAAAGTCCCCCACTCAGGTCTCACTTCTATCCTTGCTAATAAGTTCAAACGAGCATCAAAAAATCCTTATCAAAACACTTAATAAACCATATGTTCCGGTCGAGACCACATTTGAGAAAATGGAAAGAATGGCGAAACGATTTTTCGAAGTAAACCGGATCTCATTTAGCAAAAATGACTTACCTCTAGAAGGGGCTGCCCATAACAAAGCTCTCCACCTAACTGTTAAATGTGAAGGTTACTATGTGAAAATAGTTATGGTGGACGGCGAATCTGGGGTTGATATTTTCCCCCTCTCGACCCTACAAAGAATGGAGATCGGCATTGAGAGAATCAATCCCAACAATCTGTGCGTCCGCGCATTTGATGGCATCAAAAGAGACACAATCGGGGAGATTGATTTGGTCTTGAAGATTGGCCCTGTAGATTTTGAAGTGACATTTCAGGTCTTAGATATGGATACTTCCTACAATTATCTCCTGGGAAGGCCTTGGATACATGCAGCAGGGGAAGTTCCATCTACTCTCCACCAGATGGTTAAGTTTGAGTATGAAGACTAGGAAATTGTGGTCCATGGAGAGGACGAGCAATCTATTTACAGGGACCCATCAGTCCCATTCCTGGAAGCAAGAGAAGGCAGCAAGCATATAGTCTACCAGTATTTTGAGATTGTGGTTGCAGACCAATATGAGGAAGGAAACTCGTGTCCTCAACCCTTCCTATCAAACATATCAATTATGGTCGCTAGAGACATGATTAAACATGGGTACACACCTGGAAAAGGGCTCAGGGTGTCCTTGCAAGGCATTAAAGAACCTATCACCTTGTTACCGGTAAGAAGTTCTTCGGCATAAGGTTTTAAGCTACTCCTGATGATGAAAAATGGGCTGACCAATGTAAGAAAGATGGTTGGGTATTGCCTCAGCCAATCACGTGCATCACCGAATCATTCGTCAAGCCAAAATACGTAAAGGAAGAGGAAGAGGCTTTCACGGCCGAAGAAATTGAAGAAATATGTGGAGCAATGAGACAGATGTTGTATGAGGCTCATATGGTCCAACCAGGAGAAGGCTCAAGCCTTGCTGAAGTGAAATATATGGGGCCTGATGCCAAGCTCAAAAATTGGAAGGCTACTCCCTTCCCAGTCAGGCGGGAGTCCCGGTAGTTCAGCCTTGCCATCCTTATGCACTTCGAGTTATTCCAGGGTGTAACTCGAGTGTTTTTAGTTTATTCCCTTTTTAAAATTCTGATGTAAACCCTACTATGTTAAAAATTCAATGAAATGAAATTAATATTTCATAGTCCACAAATCTCTTTATTAGTCCTAATATATTTGCTATTTTTTTTCTCTCATCTCTCTTTTCAGTTCTAATAATGCGGACTTAAATAACATGACATGCTTGCGGACTTCACGCCCAGATCTTGACACGTCGTCTAACCAAGAAATAATGAATCAAGAACCGAAATATGATGAAGATGAGGCTTTTAGGGAAATAAATCAAGAATTGGAACAATTCGAGAATAATCCTAAGCCAAACTTAAACGAAACCAAACCGGTTGATTTGGGTAATTCAGAAGAAGTCCGAGAAACCATGATAAGTATCTATGCTGATGAAAGGACTAGGAATGCTTTGATCCAACTTCTATTCGAATTCAAAGATGTGTTTGCCTGGTCCTATGATGATATGCTCGGACTGAGTTTTGATTTGGTGGTGCACAAATTGCCAACCTACCCCGATTATCTTCTTGTCCAACAAAAATAGAGAAAATTTAAAACAGACATGAGTGACAACATCAAAGAAGAATTCACTAAACAGTTAAGAGCAGGAGCAATCCGAGTGGTCCAACACACCACGTGGTTGGCTAATGTTGTCCCGGTACCTAAGAAAGATGGGAAAATCCGAGTTTGTGTCGACTATCGAGATTTGAATAAAGCAAGCCCCAAGGATAACTTTCCATTGCCAAACATTCACATCCTGGTTGACAACTGTGCCAAACATGAGATACAGTCTTTCGCAGATTGTTACGCTGGGTATCACCAGGTTTTGATGGATGAAGAAGATGCAGAGAAAATGGCCTTCACCACGCCTTGGGGTACTTACTGTTATCGGGTTATGCCATTCGGCCTAAAGAACGCTGGGGAAACCTATATGAGGGCTATGACCGCCATTTTTCATGACATGATGCACCAGGAGATTGAGGTATATGTGGATGATGTGATTATTAAATCTAGGACGCAAGACGACCATGTGCAGCATTTGAGAAAATTCTTCGAACGTCTGTGTAAGTATGACTTAAAATTGAATCCAGCCAAATGTGCTTTCGGAGTTCCGTCTGGGAAATTGTTGGGTTTTATAGTCAGTCGACGGGGTATAGAAAAGGATCCGACAAAGATAAAGTCTATTTGTGATTTTCCCCCTCCGAGAACCAAGAAAGAGGTCATGAGTTTTCTGGGTAGGTTGAATTACATCAGCAGGTTCATTGCTCAGTTAACCTCCACGTGTGAGCCTATATTCAAGTTGTTGGTCCCACTCAGTTAGTCGTCCGCCTAACTTTAGAGAGGTGGTGACGAGAGGTCGAATTAGACATTCACTAGTGTCCAAATATATAGTATATCACTGAATATGGTGAAATACAGTAGACAGACAGTGAGCAACGAATACGTATCAAGTACAGAAATCCAGGTAACGACCAAGAATAAACAACAAAGTACACTTTCCCTTTTCCCAACTACATGTCAGGCTAATATCAATAAAATCATACCGAATAGTCAGGCGCACACAAGGATAAGACAACTGGCCTGAGTCGAAGGAATATCTAATCACTAAATAGGCGTAAAGCTTCCCCCGCTCGCGAATTATACCTGCGACTCGGGTGCTGACACATTTATACCAAATTACCATAAAGCTTCCTGCGATCGCAAATTATACCTGTGATTCGACCGCTGACACACTTATACTGAATATTATAAAGCTTCCCCCGCTCGCGAATCATTCCTGCGACTCGGGTGCTGATACATTTCCTCACATTAAATCCGTATTTTATCAAGAAAATAGTTTTCTCAGGAAAGTGGTAAAATCCTTATTAAAAGAAACATGAAATATAGGTTTTTAAATCATTTGTTTTTGAAACTTATTTGTCAAGTTTAATAACATTCCACGATACAACCTAGTCCAGGTACACAAATATCCATAGAGAGATAAATTCTCTTTTTAGAAATTTTAACAAGATGAACTCTAGTTTTCTTTTAGATATTCAATTACGTCTTCGATTATATTAGCAATTTTAATATGACAGGCATGATTAAAGGTATAACACGTAAGGCATGCTAGTGGGTCCTAGACTACCCGGACATGACATAATAGTAGCTACGCACGGACTCCCGTCACCTCGTGCATACGTATCCCCCGAAGATAATAGCATGTACTGAATTAATTCACCTAGGGGGACGATTCTCCCTCACAAAGTTAGAAAGGAGACTTACCTCGCTCCGAAATTCCAACACCGGCTTCCAAGCCCTTCCGATAACTTCAACGGATGCACAACGCTCCGAAACTACAACATAACGACAAACCAATGAAAATTCATCCTAATACTCACAACAAATTTAGCATATATACTTTCCCAACTCCGCTCGGAGAAATGACCAAAATGCCTTCGGGCCCACACGCCTGGAAATCCGAAATTCTCGAGGATACATTCTGCCCATAGCCCTACTAATTCAATCATGCAATTTACTCTACATTCCACACTCAAATTCGTGGCTAAATTCCAAATTTACCTTCTCTAGGTTTTTTTTCAAAAACCTCAATTTTTCCCACAATTTCCCACGTCAAATTTATGTAATGATCTTGTATTTAACTTGGAAATGAGAAGGAATCACTTACCTCTTGATGCTTGGTGAAAATCTCCCTTTTAAATCCTCCAAAATCACCCCAACCAAATGAAAAGTGTGAGAGAAATGGCACAAACCCGACTTTAAAACATTCTGCCCAGTCCTCTTTTGCACCTGCGATCTAATGGCTGCTCCTGCGGCTCCACACCTACGAAAATTCCATCGCAGGTGCGGCTCTGACTTGACCCAGCAAATTCCCGCTCCTACGATCCCCTCTTCGCACCTGCGATTCTGCAGGTGCGACTAAAATCCCGCACCTGCGGTCCCCTCAGCTCCGACCCCAAATCTCGCACCTGCGGCCAAAGCCTCGCAGGTACGGTTACACCATATGATAGCAAGCTTCATCCCTTTTTCCAACTTCAACTTTGATTCGTTAACTACCCGAAATCCACCCGAGGCCCCCGGGACCCCGTCCAATCATACCAACCTATCCCAAAACATAACACGGACTTGTTCGAAGCCTCAAATCACATCAAACAACATTGAAACGAAGAATCGCTCTCCAATCCAATCTTTAAGAACTTGAAATTCCAAACTTCCACATTCGATGCCGAAACCCGTCAAATCACCTCCGATTGAGCCCAAATTTTTTCACACAAGTCATATTCAACACTACAAACCTGCTCCAACTCCCGGAATCTCATTTCGACCACGATATCAAAATTTCCACTGCCAGTCGAATTCTTCAAAAACCTTCAAATTTCTATCTTTAGCCAAATGACCCCAAAATGACCTACAGACATCCAAATGCACCTCCGATCGCGCTCCCAATTCTAGAATCACCATACGGAGCTATTCCCAGACATCGGAATCCCAAACGGACATCACAATCACTGATATGCACTTCAAGCCCAAATTTATGAAATTCTTCAAAAATTCTAACTCCCACAATATACGCCAAAACGCTCCCGGGTAATCCAAAACCCGATCCCGAACGTACGCCCAAGTCAGAAATCTTTATACGAACCTTCTCGAACCTTCAAATCCTGATTCGCAAGTCGTTTAGTCAAAATTCCAATCTTAGTTGATTTCTCCAACTTAAGGCTTCTGAAATGAAAATTTTCTTTCCAAATCAATTCTAAACTTCCTGAAATTCAATTCCGACCACGCCCACGGGTCATAATACCTGAAACAAAGTTGCTCACGACTTCACCGCTGAACGATGCGCTAGAGCTCAAAACGACCGGTCGGATCGTTACATTCTCCCCCACTTAAACCGTCGTTCGTCCTCGAATGTGCTAAGGACTGCTCTGGAGTTATCTGAAATCATTGTTTAACATTTTGAGCACCTGCCCGTGCTACCACAACCTAGTTGAGCACAATAGCTTGATCCAATCTGGAGATTTCTTCTTTATCCATATAATAAGCACATAATTCATTCAAACACCTGAAATTTCTCTAGCCAGGCCAAGTTCCAATATATAAGCACTTCATCAACTATACGATATACCAGATCATAACTGCATACCATTTCTGAATCGGCACCATGCACCGCATAACTCATCATCTGACCACAATGACGCTCCCCGAACCTTAATAGCCAAGGCCACGAATCTGATGCTCCCAATGCAGCTCATAACAAATATACATACACCCTGCTATAATGCTGACGATACCACCACAACGGAGGAAATGTGGAGAAATTCATACTCAACTGCAGAGTTAACAAATCCTTGAATACCTCGTCTTGACTAGAATCATCACTTCATTATGAACCTGAATAATGGTATTTGCTCTTTAATATACACTTCACATAACCTCATCGCACTGATCCCTGATCCGATAATCTCATCTCACCCAGTATGAACTACTCAGACAACAAATCACCCCAAACATGGCCAGCAGCCTCACATGATACCACATCGCGCTAATAGACCATAACTCGAACATGATAATACGAAATGACTCAGGACAAAACAATTCAGCTCACGCAACTAGTATGAATTCTTACCAGAAAATAGGAAATAAAACACAAGAAAATAAATACATATTAACCTTTCTCATCATCACACTTTTGCAACGTGCAACCCGATGCAAATAACATACCCGTGGCGGCGTGCCACCCGATCCCATCATAAAGCTCACATAAGGAAATATACACGGAGCTGAATCGCTCACTATTACAAGTTACTGAATATCGATCACAAGCACGCTAAGTGCATAATACCATCCTGGGGAGACTGATAGAGCCGTATGCAACAAAAATCAAGCAAAACTGAGGTGCGATATATATATATATATACACACTCTGGATCTCAAGAGCTATCCTGCTCATATAACATCCCCACTACGCGGGACCTCAACACATAAGAAATTATCAAATCCATTTCACAACTCACACGACACAATCACAATAACACAATAATTTGACGAAGACGGAACAATACCCGTTATTCTAATATCTTTCCATGAAAATTGCTCTACTGAAAGGAACATGCCTGGCTCATACGAAGTCCATAATCATATTTAAATCCATCCACAAACATAGAGCCTCCTTGCTCGCACCAACTAAGCTAATAGCTTTTTCCTGGGTCCATATTAACCCACCTTCTCTCATAATACACGAGAACAACCATCATCACCGGGACTAACACCCCATAGTCCATAATCAACTAAACTGATTGCCCTTCAGGCGTAAATTCTTAATTAAGCAATATTGCACTTCTTTATTCTCAGTCCAAATCTGAAATCCATCAAGTGACTACCTGTCATACTTTATAAAATCCTTTCGCAGTCATGCTTCCACGACCTTCCACCCAAGGCAACAAGTCTGCCCACCCATAACACCGACCACACTAAGGCCGCAAAACACATCAAGAACTCATGACCAGGGTACAAAACCTAATTCACCGAATATCAATCTCAGGTGACACTGAAGATAACACCAGCTTACTCTGAACTTTCAAATCACTTTTTTTGCTCTTTCGAGCTCATGACATCTTTATGAACATCAGACCTAAATCTCGATTCTTACTCCCAGTTACATACTGCTTCCCGCACCTAACATACCAACATGAGGTAGCGCAAGAATTCCATCATAACTTCCGAACCACCAATAGGGTGAACACTTCATCATATAGAAAATTTTTACTTGACTCAATTCAAGAGTACCATCTCAACACACGAGTGAATTCCCATTATCACCCAATCATGCAAATCCTTAAGTAGTAGTCTATACCACCATAACCCTTCCGGGGTCCGCCTACACCTGACCGGCCATAGCACTCAAATGTTCCCACATGAGATCCGCTACGATGGCCGACAAGCCCCGCACACACTGGCACAATCCACAAGCATAACTAATTCACATCAAAGGAGCCTATCACTGCCGCAAATGTGCCATTTCAACCATGGCTAATCAATCTATCTTCTTTTAATCATCTTCAATTGCCTCAGGAATAACAACAACTTCCTTTAACCCATAGCAAACTCAACCCTCACTCATCCCGAGTGACCTTGATTCACGAGACTATGCTGTCCAAATCCCGCAACTCGTCTCATACCCTTCTGATAATCTTTTCTTCAATCCGGAGTCTGTTTCTCTCACTCCTCCAATATTATCCTGCATGCTGAAACATATCATAGAACATTCCAACCATCCTCCTTTTTCTCAGGTATTACTCTGCAAAAGCTTGATTCTCGATCATATTGTTGCCTAAAATCCTTAAACTCCTCATTCTTAACTTTAGAACTCACTAGGACCTCTAGTGAGAGTCACCCACTCTGACTGGACCTGAATACAATCAACTCCAAGGCTCTTCTAGAACAGGAACACCCCTTTCAAGGAAACATGTGATTGAGTCACTATCCTTACAATTCCAAAGCCTCGCAGGTGCGGTTACACCAGATGACATCAAGCTTCAGCCCTTTTTCCAACTTCAACTTTGATCCGTTAACCACCTGGAATCCACCCGAGGCCCCCGGGACCCCATCCAATCATACCAACCTATCCCAAAACATAACACGGACTTGCTCGAAGCCTGAAATCACATCAAACAACATTGAAACGACGAATCGCTCTCCAATCCAAATCTTTAAGAACTTGAAATTCCAAACTTCCACATTCGATGTCGTAACCCGTCAAATCACCTCTGATTGACACCAAATTTTGGCACACAAGTCATATTCAACATTACCGACCTGCTCCAACTCCCGGAATCGCATTCCGACCACGATATCAAAATTTCCGCTTCCGGTCGAATTCTTCAAAAACCTTAAAATTTCTATCTTTAGCCAAATGACCCCCAAATGACCTACGGACATCCAAATGCACCTCCGATCGCGCTCCCAATTCTAGAATCACCATACGGAGCTATTCCCAGACTCGGAATCCCAAACGGACATCGCCCTCCCTGATATGCACTTCAAGCCCAAATTTATGAAATTATTCAAAAACACTAACTCCTATAATATACACCGAAACACTCCCGGGTTATACAAAATCCGATCCGAACATACGCCCAAGTCCGAAATCTTCATATGAACCTGCTGGAACCTTCAAATCCATATTCGAAGGTTGTTTACTCAAATTTCCAATCTTAGTTGATTTCTCCAACTTAAGGCTTATGAAATGAGAATTGTTTTTCCAAATTAATTCAAAACTTCCTGAAATTCAATTCCGACCACGCCCATGGGTCTTTATACCTGAAATGAAGTTGCTCACGACATCAAACCGCTGAACGACGTGCTAGAGCTCAAAACGACCGGTCGGGTCGTTACATTCTCCCCCACTTAAACCGACGTTCGTCCTCGAACATGCTAAGGACTGCTATGGAGTTATCTGAAATCACTGTTTAACATTTCGAGCACCTGTCCGTGCTACCACAACCTAGTCGAGCACAATAGGTTGATCCAATCTGGAGATTTCTTCTTTATCCATATAATAAGCTCAGAATTCATTCAAACACCTGAAATTTCTCTAGCCAGGCCTAGTTCCAATATATAAGCACTTCAATGACGACGACTACACGTCACAGGTGCATATCCCACCTCACTTGAGAACGCCAAGTCTTATTACCTTATCAAACCCAACCGGACCATTCATAACCCAAATGCCATTCCTCTGCCGACACAAAAGCACTGAAATCTCGAAATCAAACTCTGAGAAGACCTCCCTTCAAACCATTCATCACCCTCAACATACGTGTAAGCATTCTATCATCATAACGACACCAAGCGACAACCAATTGCAAGCATCATCATTACCTGAGCATCGCCTTAAGGCTCCCAGAAACACAGCTACTGAGCTGAAAAAACATATTATTCCTCTGCAGGGCCATAACAACAGCCACGACCAATTACACATGGAAGCATCTTGAATTACATTCGTAGCACCATTCCCATTCCTCAAATTCCTGATCCATAGCAAGCGCTTCGCGACACATAAGATTGAGTAGGAATGAACATAGGCATAAGCCTCAAAGGAATCAACTCGTACGATGAAGTATCAAGAAGGGAAGTACTCCTAACAGCCCTGTAGCCTCTCGAAGATAAGTACAAACATCTCCATACTGATCCGCAAGTCTCTACTAGACTTGCTCATGACTCGTGAGACCTACGGAAACCTAGCGCTCTGATACCATGTTGTCACGACCCAAAATCTATGAGTCGTGATGGCGCCGGACGCCACTGTCAGGCAAGCCAACCCCTTAATTAGTTGACATAACTTTCCGGTTTTTGACATTTATGAAAAATATTTCCTTTCACTTTATTACTTATCAACCAAATAAAAACCTGTTAGTTAAAAATAAGGGTTTGAATACTACACCATAACAAATATAACCCAACACATCCCAACAGACTCCAGAATTTATGGAGATGTTTGTACTTATACAACCATCACAAAGCCTGTCCGGAATACAAATTGGACATAGGTATATAAACTGAAAGTAAACACAGTGCGAGGGAGATTCCGTTAGCTGCGGATCGCCTCCGGATGATGCAGCTCGCCTAAGTCTCCATATCCTACAATCGCGATGAAAATACTTGTGCAATAAAAATGCACAGCAAGTGTAGCATGAGTACAAAAACAACGTGTACTCTGTAAGTCGCCCGCCAAACCTTAGAGAGGTAGTGACGAGAGGTCAAATTAGACACTCACTAGGGTCCAACAATATAATATATGACAGAATATGGTGAAATACAGTAGACATGTAAGACAATGAGCAGTGAATACATATCAAGTACATAAATCCAGGTAACTACCGAGAATAAACAACAAAGTACACTTTCCTTTTACCCAAATACATGTCAGGCCAACATCAATAAAACCGTGCCAAATAGTCATGCGCACACAAGGATAAGACAACCGGCCGGAGTCGAAAGAATATCTAATCACTGAATAGGTGCAAATCTTCCCCCGCTCGCGAATCATACCTACGAATCGGGTGCTGACACATTTATACCAAATTACCATAAAGCTTCCGTCGATCGCGAATCATACATGCGATTCGAGTGCTGACATACTTATGCTGAATATTATAAAGCTTCCCCCGCTCGCGAATCATACCTACGACTTGGGTGCTGACACATTTCCACACATTAAATCCGTATTTTATCAAGAAAATAGTTTTCTCAGGAAAGTGGTAAAATCCTTAGAAACATGAAATATAGGTTTTTAAATCATTTGTTTTGGAAACTCATTTGTCAAGTTTAATGACATTCCACGATACAACCTAGTCCAGGTACACAAATATCCATAGAGAGATAAATTCTGTTTTTAGAAGATTAACAAGATGAACTCTAGTTTTCTTTTAGATATTCAATTACGTCTTCGATTATATTAGCAGTTTTAATATTACAGGTAGGATTAAAGGTATAACACGTAAGGCATGCTAGTGGGTCCTAGACTACCCGCACATGATATAATAGTAGCTACGCATGGACTCTCGTCATCTCGTGCGTACGTAGCCCCCGAAAGTCGGGACAACACCCCACAATCCACAACCAAATGAACTGAACGCCTCTCAGGCATAACTTCTCAAATACACAACATTGCACTTCTTTATACTCAGTCCAAATCTGAAATCCATCAAGTGACTACCTGTCATACTTTATACAGTCCTTTCACGGTCATGCTTCCACGAACTTCCACCCAAGGCAACAAGTCTGCCCATCCATAACACTGACCACACTAAGGCTGCAAAACACATCAAGAACCCATGACCAGGGTACAAAGCCTCCTTCACCGAATATCAATCTCAGGTGACACTGAAGATAACACCACCTTACTCTGAACTTTCAAATCACGTGTCTTGCTCTTCCGAGCTCATGACATTCTTATGAACATAGGACCTAAATATCGATTCTTACTCCCAGTTACATACTGCTTCCCGCACCAAACATACCAACCTAAGGTAGCGCAAGAATTCCATCATAACTTCCGAACCACCAATAGGGTGAACACTTCATCATATAGAAACTTTTTACTTGACTCAATTCAAGAGTACCATCTCAACACACGAGTGAATTCCCATTATCACCCAATCATGCAAATTCTTAAGTAGTAGTCTATACCACCATAAACCTTTCGGGGTCTGCCTACACATGACCGGACATAGCACTCAAATGCTCCCACATGAGATCCGTTACGACGGCCGACAAGCCCCGCACACACCGGCACAAACCACATGCATAACTAATTCACATCAAAGGAACCGATCACTGCTGCAAATGTGCCGTTTCAACCATGGCTAATCAATCTATCTTCTTTTAATCATCTTCAATTGCCTCAGGAATAACAACAACTTCCTTCAACCCATAGAAAACTCAACCCTTACTCATCCTGAGTGACCTTGATTCACGAGACTATGCTGCCCAAATCCCACAACCCGTCTCATACCATTCTGATAATCTTTTCTTCAATCCGGAGTCTGTTTCTCTCACTCCTCCAATATTATCTTGCATGCTGAAACATATCATAGAACATTCCAACCATCCTCCTTTTTCTCAGAGATTACTCTGCAAAAGCTCGATTCTCGATCATATTGTTTCCTGAAATCCTTAAATGCCGTATTCTTAACTTTTGAACTCACTAGGACCACTATTGAGAGTCACCCACTCTGATTGGCCCTGAATACAATCAACTCCAAGGCTCTTCTAGCACAGGAACACCCCTTTCAGGGAAACACGTGACTGAGTCACTATCCTTACAACTCGCCCATGCCTTAAGCATAAATCCTGAATCTTCCAAAGCCTAACCCTGGCCCGACAGGGCCAACTTTTGCACATATTCATCAAATCCCACGCACAATCACTATTTTACTCCTTTCCCTTAGTTAAATTACTTGCCAAAATGCCGACAACCCGCGACCCTATGCGAAGACAACCCTACGACCCAACTGCAGATGGTGGGACTCCCCCACTTTACGACTGCTCGACTTCTGCTTCTTACATCTGACCTCTTAGAAATGGAACCACCGCGGCCTTACTTCAGGACCGTCCTCTGTAGCTCTCAAACCAGTAGATCAACACGACTTCACGTTCTCTGAAGATCATCTTTCTCTAGCTTCCTTCAACAACACTTATCTGGTACTGAACCATTGCACCTCACGATCCCTGCCAACCGTATTCTTCAACACTTCTTATCGATACTGTGACCCCACGCAATCGAAGAAACCATAGCACCGCCGAACCTAACACATTCCATCCGATCAATAACGACGACTACATGTCACAGGTGCATATCCCACCTCACTTGAAGACGCCAAGTCTTACTACCTTATCAACCCCAACCGGGCCATTCATAACCCAAATGCCATTCCTCGGCCGACACAAAAGTACTGAAATCTCGAAATCAAACACTGAGAAGACCTCCCTTCAAACCATTCATCACCTTAACATACGGGCAAGAATTCTATCATCATAACGACACCGCGCGACAACCAATTGCAAGCATCATCACTACCTGAGCATAGCCTTAAGGCTCCCAGAAACACAGTTACTGAGCTAAAACAACATATTATTCCTCTGCAGGGCCATAACAACAGCCACGGCCAATTACACATGGAAGCATCTCGAATAACATTCGTAGCACCATTCCCATTCCTCAAATTCCTGATCCATAGCAAGTGCTTCGCGACGTGTAAGATTGAGTAGGAATGAACATAGGCATAATCCTCAAAGGAATCAACTCGCACGATGAAGAATCAAGAAGGGAAGTACTCCTAACAGCCATGTAGCCTCTCGAAGATAAGTACAGACGTCTTCGTACCGATCTGCAAGACTCTAGTAGACTTGCTCATGACTCGTGAGACCTACGGAAACCTAGAGCTCTGATACCATGTTGTCACGACCCAAAATCTATGAGTCTTGATGGCGCCAGACACAACTGTCAGGCAAGACAACCCCTTAATTTGTTGAAATAACTTTCTGATTTTTGACATTTATGAAAAATATTTCCTTTCACTTTATTACATATCAACCAAATAAAAACATGTTAGTTAAAATCAAGGATTTGAATACTAAACGATAACAAATATAACCCAACACATCCCAACAGACTCCAGAACCTGGTGTCACAAGTACTTGAGCGATTTCTAAGAATTTATACAATCATCACAAAGCCTGTCCAGAATACAAATTGGACATGGGAATATAAACTGAAAGTAAACACAGTGCGAGGGAGACTCAGATAGCTGGGGATAACCTCCGTATGATGCAGCTCGCCTAAGTCTCCAAATCCTCCAATCACTATGAAAGTGCCTGTGCAATAAAAATGCACAACAAGTGTAGCATGAATACAAAAACAACGTGTACTCAGTAAGTCCGCCGCCTAACCTCAGAGAGGTAGTGACGAGAGGTCGAATTAGACACTCACTAGGGTCCAACAATATAATATATGACAGAATATGGTGAAATACAGTAGACATGTAACACAGTGAGCAACGAATACGTATCAAGTACAGAAATCCAGGTAACTACCGAGAATAAACAAAAAAGAACACTTTCCTTTTTCCCAAATAAATGTCAATCCAATATCAATAAAATCGTACCAAATAGTCATGTGCACACAAGGATAAGACAACCGGCCGAAGTCAAAGCAATATCTAGTCACTGAATAGGCGTAAAGCTTCCCCCGCTCGCGAATCATACCTGCGACTCGGGTGCTGACACATTTATACCAAATTACCATAAAGCTTCCCTCGATCGCGAATCATACATGCGATTCGAGTGCTGACACACTTATACTAAATGTTATAAAGCTTCCCCCGCTCGCGAATCATACCTGCGACTCGGGTGCGGACATATTTCCACACATTAAATCCGTATTTTATCAAGAAAATAGTTTTCTCAGGAAAGTGGTAAAATCCTTAAAAACATGAAATATAGGTTTTTAAATCATTTGTTTTGAAAACTCATTTTTCAAGTTTAATGACATTCCATGATACAACCTAGTCCAGATACACAAATATCCATAGAGAGATAAATTCTCTTTTTAGAAGATTAACAAGATGAACTCTAGTTTTCTTTTAGATATTCAATTATGTCTTCGATTATATTAGCAGTTTTAATAATACAGGCATGATTAAAGGTATAACACGTAAGGCATGCTAGTGGTTCCTACACTACCCGGACATGACATAATAGTAGCTACACATGGACTCTCGTCACCTCTTGCGTACGTAGCCCCCGAATATAATAGCATGTATTGAATTAATTCACCTAGGGGGAAGATTCCCCCTCACAAAGTTAGAAACGAGACTTACCTCGCTCCGAAATTTCAACACCGGCTTCCAAGCCCTTCCGATGACTCCAACGGACGCAGAACGCTCTGAAACTACCACATAACGGAAAAGCAATGAAAATTCATCCTAAATGCTCTCGGGCCCACGCGCCCGAAAATCTGAAATTCTCGAGGATACAGTCTACCCATAGCCCTACTCGTTCAATAATGCAATTTACTCTACATTTCATACTCAAATTCATGGCCAAATTCCAAATTTACCTTCTCTAGGTTTTTCTTCAAAAACCTCAATTTTTCCCATAATTTCCCACGTCAAATTTATGTAATGATCTTGTATTTAACTTGGAAATGAGAAGGAAGCACTTACCTCTTGATGCTTGGTGAAAATCTCCCTTTGAAATCCTCCAAAATCGCCCCAACGAAATGAAAAATGTGAGAGAAATGGCACAAACCCGACTTTAAAACATTCTGCCCAGGCCTCTTTCGCACCTGCGATCCAATGGCCGCTCCTGCGGCTCAACACCTGCGGAGATTCCATCGCAGGTGCGACTCTCACTTGATCCAGCAAATTCCCACTCCTGCGATCCCGTCTTCGCAGCTGCGATTTCGCAGGTGCGACCAAACTCCCGCACCTGCGGTCCCCTCAGCTCCAACCCCAAATCTCGCACCTGCGGCGCCCTTAGCCACACCTGTGGCTCCGCACCTGCGGCCAAAGCCTCGCAGGTGCGGTTACACCAGATGACAGCAATCTTCAGCCCTTTTTCCAACTTCAACTTTGATCCGTTAACCACCCGGAATCCACCCGAGGCCCCCGGGACCCTGTCCAATCATACCAACAAATCCAAAAACATAACATGGACTTGCTCGAAGCCTCAAATCACATCAAACAACATTGTAACAACGAATCTCTCTCCAATCCAAATCTTTAAGAACTTGAAATTTCAAACTTCCACAATCGATGCCGAAACCTGTCAAATCACCTCCGATTGACCCCAAATTTTTGCACACAAGTCATATTCAACATTACGGACCTGCTCTAACTCCCGGAATCGCATTCCGACAACGATATCAAAATTTCCACTTCCGGTCGAATTCTTCAAAAACCTTCAAATTTCTATATTTAGCCAAATGACCCCTAAATGACCTACGGACATCCAAATGCACCTCCGATCGCGCTCCCAATTCTAGAAACACCATACGGAGCTATTCCCAGACTCGGAATCCCAAACGGACATCACCCTCACTGATATGCACTTCAAGCCCAAATTTATGAAATTCTTTAAAAATGCTAAGTCCCACAATATACGCCGAAATCCTCCTGGGTTATCCTAAACCCGATCCGAACATACGCCCAAGTCGAAATCTTCATATGAACCTGCTGGAACCTTTGAATCCTGATTCGGAGGTCGTTTACTCAAAATTCCAATCTTAGTTGATTTCTCCAACTTAAGGCTTCTGAAATGAGAATTTTCTTTCCAAAACAATTCTGAACTTCCTGAAATTCAATTTTTGACCACGCCCACGGGTCATAATACTTGAAACAAAGTTGCTCACGACTTCAAATCGATGAATGATGCGCTAGATCCCAAAATGACCGGGCAGGTCGTTACATGAAAACACTATCCAGCCACTGCCCGTCTCCGTTTCTTCTGTACAAACAACACTGCTGAATATGAAACCTGCATAATGGGCATGAACATGGAAATTTACATGGATGTAGAGGAGTTGTTGATCATGGGAGATTCCGACTTAATCATCAAGCAAGCTCAGTAGGAGTGGGAAACTCGAGATGTTAAGATTCTTCCACATAGACAACATGTGGAGGATCTTGGCAAATGATTCAAAGCCGTCGAATTCAGGTGTATTCCTCGATGCCACAATGAGTTAGCTGATGCACTAGCTACCTTAGCTGCAATGCTACCATATCCGGGCAATGTCCATATTGACCCGCTAGAGATCCAAATCCGAGAAAGACATGGTTATTGTAACACGGTTGAAATAGATCATGATGTCCAACCATGGTATCATGATATCAAAAGGTTCTTGAAAACAAAAGAATACCCAGAGCAAGCCAACAGGGACCAAAGGAGAACCATCAGAAGGCTCGCCAGCAGTTTCTTCTTAAGTGGGGAAGTGTTGTATAAAAGGACCCCCGATTTGAATATATTAAGGTGTGTGAATGCCAAAGAAGCCGAAAAGATTATGAATGAGGTACACTCAGGAGTATGCGGTCCCCATATGAACGGATATGTCCTCGCCAAGAAAATCCTGCGGGCGGGATATTACTGGATGACTATGGAGAAAGATTGTTTCAGCTTTGTCCGGAAGTGCCATCAGTGCCAAATACATGGCGACTTGATCCGTGCGCCGCCTTCAAAGTTCTACCCCATGTCAGCACCATGGCCATTCATTGCCTGGGGAATGGATGTCATTGGGCTGATCGAGCCGAGAGCCGCGAATGGGCACAAATTTATCTTAGTTGTTATCGACTATTTCACAAAATGAGTCGAGGCAGTCACGTTCAAAGCCGTCAGTAAGAAAGCAGTGGTGTATTTTGTGCATTCCAACATTATCTGTCGCTTTGGCATTCCGAAGACCATCATCACTGATAATGCTGCAAATCTCAATAGCCATTTGATGAGGGAGGTATGTGAACAATTTCAAATCAGACACCGTAACTCCACCCCTTACCAGCCCAAAGCCAATGGCGCCGTTGAAGCAGCAAATAAAAACATCAAGAAAATCCTCAGAAAAATGATTCAAAGTTCTAGAAAATGGCACGAGAAATTGCCTTTTGCATTATTGGGATATCGCACGACCGTGCGCACATAGGTTGCAGCTACACCTTATCTATTGGTTTACGGCACTGAAGCCGTAATACCTGCAGAAATTGAAATTCCCTCCCTTTGGATCATTGTCGAAGCTGAAATTGAAGATGATGAGTGGGTCAAAACCAGGCTAGAATAGTTAACTCTGATTGATTAGAAAAGAATGGCTGCAGTTTGTCACAGACAGTTTTACCAACAAAGAATGGCCCGCGCTTATAACAAGAAAGTGCGACCTAGGAATTTTGAAGTAGGGCAACTCGTCCTGAGACGTATCCTCCCACACCATGAAGAGGCGAAAGGAAAATTCGCCCCAAATTGGAAAGGTCCATACATTATAAGGAAACTACACCAAAATGAGCATTGTACTTAAGGGACATCGAAGGAAACGACCCCGAAACGGTTGTCAATGCAGACGCAGTCAAAAGGTACTATGTTATACCTTTTCGTGATGTTGGTTCTCCCGATCGAAATGATGAAGGCTTCCATTCACGCTACCCCAAACACTATCGACTTTTGTAAACCCTTTTGAGCCGGTTACTTTTCTTTGATTAACCTCTTTGGGAACCTGAAAGTGTTATTATTCTAAAAACAAAAACAAAAAAAACCATAAAAAAAAAACCAAAAATGTTTCCCTGAACTACGTTTGACTTGATTCCAAAAGAATACGTACGCAGTCTCTCCCTGGGGTTCAGTCACACAAAAATAAAAATCCAAATTTTCCCAAAAGTGAAACTGGGGCAGAAGTTATAATGGTTCGGCGATGTGTCTCCTGAAAGGTTCCAAAGTTGTAATTCAATACAAATTCTTTTCACCAAAAACCCTATTAAATTCCTTCCGATCAATCGGCAAAGATGTCCAAAATTGGAGGATATAGTTATTTGGATCCAAATACAAGCAAATGAGATAAATTAAAATGAGAGAATCTTATTGGTGAAAACCCACACGGGCACCGTGAGTCGATGGTAAGAAGAGAAATGAGAGAGGTTAGTTGGCGAAAACCCGCAAAGGGCGCCATTGACCGAAAAGGATAATGGTTCATTGATATGGACACAGTCCAGGGCAAGATCTTCTCAATCTCGGAATTTCTGAGAGTCAGACGGTTTACACAGATCATGCAACCATTCCAAAAGGCATGTCATGTTTATTGAAGTCAGCATGCACTCCAGATAAGTCCTTCTTTCCTTTCCCCGAAAGGGACACCTCTTGTTTAAATTCATTGTCCATTTTGTCATTTATTTTTATTTGAATCCCTTTCGGTCTAACTCTATTCCGAAACTAAGGCAAAGAAAGGATGGCAAGACTGATTTACAGGGCTCTCATTTGGCACGGGCTAATATGCAAAAGGCACCCAACCTCGTCAGGGGAATCGAGTCGATCTCGACTGGCCATAGAGGCCGATGCTTCAAACTCAAAACCCTTGAAAGAGAAAAATCAAATTGAAGTGACTTAGAGGCGAATGAAGTTGAAAATTTGAGTCCCACGTGGCTAACCATCTCGGCAAAAATTGAAAATCCGAAGTACTCCCAATGCTTTGAAGTAGAAATGAAAAGCCAATGAAGGCGAAATAAAGTCCGAGAGGTTATGTCCCACGTGACTAGCCGTTGCAGCAAATTTAAGGAGCCTGAATCTTACCGACGCTCCGAAAACCCAAAGAGAAAAACAAGTGAAAGGCCTACAAAGGCAAAATAAAGTTGAAATATTAGGTCCCACATGACCGATCACCATGATAAAATCTGGAAAAGCCAGGTTCCCCGGGTGTAGAAATGAAACCCAATCCCCAGCAAGCAAGCAAGCGGTTGAGATCTTCGTCAAAGGGCCGAGATCAAGCATTTGAAATAATCAAGGCCGCAAAACCAACCATCATTTCAAACTAACAAATTGTGTTTTGTGGAAAATAAGAAACAGGTGCAACTCGAAAGCAACCGTGCTACAAGCAGGTGCAACTCGAAAGCAATCGTGCAACAAGCATGTGCAACCAAAAGAAATTGCGCAAGGGCTAGAAGGAGCTCTGCAGCATTGACTCCAAAAAAGGGAAGTTTCCTCCAAAAAATCCTTTCCCACATGCATGAAAAAGAGAATAAAAAAAAAATAAAAAAAAAAGAAAATAAAAAGGAAAAAGAAGTAATGAAGTTGAAAATTATTCAAACCTAAAGTAGCATAGGGTCCCCAATCCCTAGCCAAACCTTTTCCAACCAAGGACATTCCATTCCTTAGTTAATGCCAACATAGGGTCCCACTCCCTAGCAGACACCAGCATAACCTGGTGATCTTTTCTTTCCTGACAACATCATAACATGTTGATCATTTCCAGACACTGGCATAACCCAGTGATCTCTTTTTTCAGGCAACAGCATAACCTGTTGACCTTTCCAGACACCAGCATAGCCTGGTGATCTTTTTTTCCTGACAACAGCATAACATGTTGATCATTTCTAGACACTAGCATAACCCAGTGATCTCTTATTCAGGAAACAGCATAACCTGTTGACCTTTCCAGACACCAGCATAACCTGGTGATCTTTTTTCCTGACAACAGCATAACCTGTTGATGATTTCCAGACACTGGCATAACCCAGTGATCTCTTTTTCAGGAAAAAGCATAACCTGTTGACCTTTCCAGAAACCGGCATAACCTGGTGATCTTTTCTTTTCTTGACAATGGCATAACCTGTTGATCATTTCCAGACACTAGCATAACCCGGTGATCTTTTTTTCAGGCAACAACATAACATGTTGACCTTTCCAGACACCAGCATAACCTGGTGATCTTTTCTTTTCCAGACACTGGCATAACCCAGTGATCTCTTCTTCTAGGAAACAATATAACCTGTTGACCTTCCCACATCAGCATAACCTGGTGATCTTTCCTTTTCTTGACAGCAGCATAACCTGTTGATGATCTCAAGACACTGGCATAACCTAGTGATCCCCCCAGGCAACAGCATAACTTGTTGACATTTCCAGACACCCGCATAACTTGGTGATCTTTTCATCTCCAGACACTGGCATAACCCAATGATAACCCAGTGATCTCTTTTCCCCAGGCAACAGCATAACCTGTTGACCTTTCCAGACATCAGCATAACCTGGTGATCTCTTCTTTTCTGATAACGGCATAACCCGTTGATCAATTCTAGACACTGGCATAACCCAGTGATCTCCTTTTTCCGGCAACAACATAACCTGTTGAACTTTCCAAACACCAGCATAACCTGGTGATCTCTTTTCTTGACAACGGCATAACCCGTTGATCCTCCCCCAGACACCGGCATAACCCGGTGATCTTTATTGACGACAGCATAACCTGTCGATCTTTTCCAACATAGGGTCTCCAATCCCTAGTTGATTTTATTTTTAGACATAGGGTCTCCACTCCCTAGTGTTCTTTCCAACATAGGGTCTTCAATCCCTAGTTGACTTTATTTTTTGGACATAAGGTCTCCACTCCCTAGTCTTCTTTCCAACATAGGGTCTCCAATCCCTAGTTTATTTTATTTTTAGACATAGGGTCTCCACTCCCTAGTCTTCTTTCCAACATAAGGTCTCCAATCCCTAGTTGATTTTATTTTTAGACATAGGGTCTCCACTCCCTAGTCTTCTTTCCAACATAAGGTCTCCAATCCCTAGTTGATTTTATTTTTAGACATAGGGTCTCCACTCCCTAGTTTTCTTTCCAACATAGGGTCTCCACTCCCTAGTTAATTTTACCTATAGGCATAGAGTATCCACTCCCTAGTCTACAATAACTCCGGGTGCACCATTCCTGACTTTTCATTACTTTCAATAATAAAGTAGCATAGATTTTATTACAATAACTCGCGAAGTTTTCTTGGTGAAAACTGGGGCAGAAAATTTCGTTCGTTTGTTTTTGATTTTGCGCAGATTACAATTTGGGACAATAGATTCAAGATGAACAAAAGAAGACGTCTCAATTCAGAATAAAAGAAAATAAGAAAAGAAAAGAGTTGAACCCAAAAGTACAGAAGCGGAACAGATGTGGACTGCTCGAGACAGATTGAAGTCACAAGCTATGCATGTCCATTATTGATCCGAAAAGTTGAAGAAGATTGAACCAGCACCTACAACTAACAAGCATCAAGGTCCAGATCGAGTATGTATAAAAGTAGCCAAGACTCAAGATTAGGCTTCAGAAGACTAATAGATAGGACTCTTGTAACTCATAGTTAATAGGTCTAGTTTAATCTTTTTCATTTTTTTTTTTGCTACTTTGGTGTAATAAGGAGCTCAGCAGCAGTAACAGCAGCAACCGCAGTGAAACCACAGTTACCCGGTAGTCCCAGCTACCAAAACCTCCAGAACTACACTGACCTGATTCCTTTATAGCCAAGGATATGTAGGTAACCTTTGAAGCAGGGTTCGGTCAAAATTTTCGAAAACACTTCACAATGGAGTATGCGAATGGGTAAAGTCGTTCATGACTACTCACTTTGTCTTTACCCGAAAACTCTTCATGTTTTCGGGCAAAGAGGGGCAGCTGTGAGCACGTGATTTATCACCCACCATATACTCCTACAAAAATTCAATACAATAAATTAATTTTAGTTATTTTGTTGATTTTTAGTGATTAATTATGAATTGTTTGCATTTGCATATTTATAACTCACCTTTTAAATTATTAAAATTACATCACTATTATCAAGGAATTATGAATTTATTATTTGTAATTAATTAAATTGAATAATAGACAAATCATGGTTATTTCATGTAATGTAGTTTTGACAAATAATTACTAAATTAATCATTTTTATCTTATAAATCATGGATTTAATTAGGAGTATACAATTAAGTGTTTTATTCTTAATTAATCTATGATTAGATGAAACAAGGTCAAATTAATTATGACATTTTTTAGATTTAATTAGGTTTGGTTTCAATTAAATTAATTGAGATTAATTAACTATAAAGTATTAATTAGGACCTGGGCTAACTTGCCCAGGCCCAAACAATGGTCTTTACACTACCTAAACGACCCAGGCCCAATCCCATTACCCGGCCAGCCCCCCTACTACACTAAACGACCCCGTTTCGTTTCAATGAAACGATCCCAGCCATTGATCTATTTTGATCTAACGGCTGGGAACTCAAGAGTCTTTTTAATATTTAAGTGTCCTAAGCTACCCCCATACTCCCCATTTCACCCTAAGCCTAACACCCCTCAGAGACGAACCCCCCTCCCCCCCTCTCTCTTCTCTCTCTAACCCCTCACAGCCCCGCTGTCTCCCACTTTGCTCCGCCGACCGGAGATCTCCCACCGACGGCGGAGCTCCACTAATCGACCCCAAAATTTCACCAGTTAACCTCCTTCACCCCTTAACCCCGTCCCACCATTGATTTCCCCAAAAGATCATCCAGTGTTGAGCAATTTCAAATCTGAAAATGGTCAAAACTCTAAAACCTTTTAAAGACGATTCCAAGCAGCTCTGTGACTCAAACTCACCACCCTCACTGGTACCTCCCCCCCCCTTTTCTTTTGTCTCTTTTTTATTCCTTCAAAACAAAATCGTGAAATGCATCACTGTTTTAGGTCTAGATTTCTTGTTCTTCTTTCACTATTTTTGCATGTTTCTTCTTGATTAGTTCGAAGCCCTGAATGTATTTCATGTTTTAATTAATTTTCTTAGTAAGTAGGTTTTTTCTTTTTTTTTATAATCATGTTCTTAGCCTAGGGTTTTATCACTGCTTCACATGTTGTTCATTTTTTCCTTAATTCGCACTACCTTCAATTTGACTAATTCAGTGTTTAACAGGTTATGCACATTCTTGACTGTTTTGCAACCATGTTTAGTCACTTAGGATTTCCTTTTAATCATAGTTGATTTATTAGGTGTTTTACTTGTTAAAATTAATAGTTAGCTTTATTGATTCATGCTTAGTTTTTCAGATTGCCTTCATTGTCGTTTTCTCTCCTCTCTAAATGCTACTATCCACCTTCAATTGATTGATTACCCTAATTCATCTTCTGATTTTAGTATAATCTGAGGGTTAATCATCCACCTAGATTAATTGATTAAGTAATAGTTTAATTAGGTAATGAAGAGACAATTATACACGACTAATTAAGTGAACATTTGAACTAAACAATAATATAATTGACCTAAGTCTAAGAAGTTTAACCTAATTAATCTAAAGTAATTAATTAATATGAAATTAATCAGCCCTTGATAAAACAACAAAAGTTTAGCTACTAATTAATTAAATTAGAATAAAGTTACTTATTACCTAATGATTAACCTAACTAACTTTCTTTAATCGAGCTAAGATCCTAGAATGATCAAAATAGGTTGAGGTTCAGCTTTATAGAATTAATCACTCAATTAACTAGAGTTAATAGATAAGCCTAATTACACCTAATGAAATTGTTTAAACCAATTAATTCAATTAACTACTGATGTTAGTCAATTTTGAGTAAATTAATTAGGCAATAAGGAATTAGTCACACTTAACTAGTAGACCTAATTTTAAAAAAATCAAAAGGTAAAATAATTAATCTAATAACTTAGTTGATCTAAGTCATAGATAACTAGTTAAGATCAATTATTCAATTAACTAAGTTTAAGAAAAAATGATTCACTTAGTCTCACCCTTAAGTAATTTCAACTTCTAGTAACTAACTTAAATCAATTTCATTAGCACTAGTACTAATTTAAAAGATTAAGTTAATCAATCTAATAACTTAACACTATCCCTTGATTACTAAAAGAGTAATTATAGGATGTCCTAAGGGGTAGTATAGGATTTTTAATTGAGGAATCTTGGGTGTAACAACCCAAGAACCTTTTAAAATAAAGAAATATCAGAAAATCAGATATTTTAGGGATAAAAGAATAATTTCAAGGGCTGGAATGTTCTGGAAGGTACAGTTGTCCCAAAAGGATAGGGTTGACAGATGTACCTGTATCCTTTTCAGCTCATTTAGGATAGGGAATATGATGAGAATATCCTATTCTAGAACCCCTATATATACTCACCCTTTACTACTGAGAAAAGGGACTTTGACTACCTAAAAAAAATCTAAAAGCTACATAACAGAATTTTCCATTGTCTTGGAATGTAAATAGTCCATGATAGAGCTCGAGTAGAAAGTAATTTTCTCAAAGAAATTTTTCTGGAATACTGATTCATTGCTTCCTAAAAACAGAAAGTGCTGAAAAATATTGAAATCATGAGTATACAAATATTCTAGAAGATTTCGTTTCTCTTGTTGGTTTTTTCTTCAAAAATCCTGAGTTGGTTAAGCTTCCTTCTGAGGTATTCTGGGTTATTTGTTGTCGTTTGTTACTGCTGGGGTTTTTCTTCTTTTGCTGACTGCCATCTTTTGCTTGACCTTTATTGGGTCAAGTTTTTGTTATATTTCTCTTTGAAAAGGTATGTAACGATTCACATCTTAATGAAATTTTCAGATTTGAATTCGTGTCTTCTATTTGTTGTGTTAATCTGTTGTTTCTTTTGTAACTGGATTTTTTTCTTCTTCCTTTTGTATTAAAAATTTGAAAATGTAATGATCGAACATTCAAGGGTATGCTTAACATATCAGTTAGCTTTATGGGTAGATGAACCTGATGTATTTGTCATCATTTGAAGTTATTTTGTTGGTATGTGATTAGTAGAGTTTGGGTTTCTGTCTTTGTGTTTAGACTATGAATTTTGTGTTGTTAGTATCCATAAGAATGTGTTGGATGTTTGCTTTGTGTCTGCCTCAGTTTTTACTGAGATAATCTGCACTAGGGTAGATGAATTTGACCTTCTAATGGTCAAATTCACCCCATAGTAGTGCTCAAACATTAGTTACTTACTGAAATTACGCCCCTTTAGGGTACAAATTGTATGGTTGAAAAGGCATTAAGGCAGGGAATCTGAACCCCCAAATGGTCAGATTCACTCCTTAAAAATACCTAGAGTAGTCAAAGTCTTTGTATGGATACTTGCTGAAATCTGTCGTATAGCATAAGGTTGAATGTTAAGGGTCTAATAGGGTGGCATCACTGGAATTGAATCTGGTCTCTTTCATGATCAGGTTCATTCCAGGAAGAATGCATAAAAATGTTCTTTTTAGTACTATGTAGTATAGCATCATTAGAGTCAGATCTGACCACTTAATGGTCAGATTTGCTCTAAAGGATGCATAACACACCTGCTTATTTGGGTGCTCAGAAATTGCAAATGGAGGCACAAGTGCATAGTCATAGAGAACCCATGTTGGAGAACCCAGTTTAGAAGCTTTAATTTTCAGTTCTCTTTTATCTAGAAAAAATGTATTTTTAGTAGAAACCGTAATTTCATTTCAGATTGTAATTTACTCAGACTTACCTTTTCATGATCATTGTAATATAAGGCTGGGTATTATATTTATTGTATTAGCAGTCCTTCCTTTCAGTATGTATGTGTTCATATAATTTTTAGAAAAATGTTTATAATTAGCTCCAGATTTGTTGTGAGTACACTGGACTCAACATAGCTATTCTGGACAGTTTAAAATGGACCAAGCTATTGATAATGGCCCGTCAGGGCTTGAAAAAGCCTGAGCACAATCCATTGGGCTTGGAAAAATACGAAAAGCCCTTAGCCTCAAGGCTGTTTATTCTCAAATTTAAATACAAAGTTCCATACGATAATCATTTAAGTATTCAGATTTGATTGAAAAATTCAAAAGCACCCTTTCTAAATCTTTTCTTACAATTTTACGTTCAAATTAACCTGTCCAAATGACCCCGTAAATACCTATTGAAATTCTGAAAATTACTACTTTTAGACCAAAGGAATTTTGAAGTATATATAAATATGAATTTGCTATTCAAAGTATTTTCTCATCAGATTCGTCTCATGATTCTTCAGAGTCCAGGATTTACAACAATATGTAGAACTCAACGTGTATATAAAAAGTATGAGTTTAGGTCATTTAACGTTGATAAACTATTTCAGTCAATGTTCTATGTGTTTATTTGACCTTTGAATATGTGATTTGTAAATCAGTAATTTTAGACCTTTCCTTGTTAGCATGCTTTAGTTGCGTAACATAGCTTTCCTATTCTTACAAAAATAGCCTAAAACTAGGATTAGCCGAAAGGGTTAAATAACTTGGGATAAAAAAGGCCATAGCCCAAACATCTTGTCCTTTAGACTATGTGAATTTAGGTTTAAACAATCTCTTACATATCCTTTAGGTTGAAGATGCCTTTTAGTTTGAAATTTAGTAAATAATCGATTATTATCCCAAACAACCATAACCTACATTCGGGTGTGGCAACTCGTGCCCCCGACTCTTACTTCAAACATTAATAAAATCACACGTAGCAATCACGGGTGCATTTCATGTGATGTGGTTGCGATGTATTACAAAAAAATAACAAGTGCACGCCATCGTGACTTGTTCTAAGATAAATCCATAAATATCTGAATTGGTTTCTACACGTATCTCGTAAAACTAAAAATACCTCTTTTAGATAAAAATTTCAAAACTTAGAGAATAATTGAATATCGCCTCAAATAGGCATTTTTAACCGTCATGACCATAGTCTTGAGATTACTGGAGTGGAAACTCATGCCCCCGACCTCAACTCCAAACAATAATAAAAATCACATGTTGTAAACGCGGGTGCATTTCATGTGGCGTAGTTACAATATGTCAAAAAACAAACAAGTGCACGCCATCGTGACCTGTTTCAAGATAAATCCATAAACATTAAAAGCGGCTAAAAGTTAAAAAGGCTAAATGTACAATAGGCTAAAACATGTAAATAATCAGATAACTAGGCCAAATATTAATAGTTAAGCGACCGTGCTAGAACCACGGAACTCGGAAATGCCTAACACCTTCTCCCGGGTTAACAAAATTCCTTACTCGGATTTCTGGTCGCAGACAACTTAAAACAAAGTCTAAAATTCCTCGATTTGGGATTTCAATAAACGGTGTCCCGGAAAATCGTCAAAAATCCGGATGGCGACTCTGAAAAGAAAAAAAAATTAAAATAAATCCAAAAATAGAATAATGTCACTTAAAGTGGAAAAACACCCTTATCACCCTTCATTAATCCGGGGGCGATAAAGGAGGTGTGACAAGGGGAAGTCCCCAACACAGAGTTAGTCAAGCCATTTACCTTGACTGCTAAACTCAACCCGAGATCACGTTCTTGCCACGAGTACCCGGCTCCAAATGGTCCAAATCTATTCAATACAATTATAATGTAAATATAACTTTAATAAATTAATCAAACTAATAAATTTGAAGCTAATACGCGTATTTAGGAAAATCGCCAAAAAAAAGTCCCTCGAGCCCACGTATCAGAATCAGGTAAAAGTTACAAATTCTAGACACCCGTTCACTCACGAGTCTAACCATACAAAAATTATTTGAATCGGATACCAAAATCTCGATCAAAACTCAAAAACTCGGTCTAAGAACTTTATCCAAAATTTCCCAATTGTTCACCCAAAATTCGGAATTAAAGGATGAATTTAAGCATAGATTCGTGGAAATTAGTCAAAACCGAGAAGGAATTACTTACACAAATCTCCAAGTTGAAAATCTCTTCAAAAATCGCCAATTCCCGAGCTCCCAAGTTCAAAATATGAATTTTAGCTTAAACCCTCAATTTGGGTATTTAAATTTTTGCCTAGACACACACACTCAGTGCAATCGCGGAAGGCCAGACGCGATCGCGAAGAGTAAACCACACGTGCCTCAGAAATGCACTACGCGATCGTGGGAATGCGTTCGCGAACGCGGTGCTTTACTTCCCAGACCTACGCAATCGCGGTTTCCTTCACACGACCGCGTAGAGAACCACTTAATTTCCATTGCTTCCCTATTCCTTCTACGCAAACACGACATTGCCCATGCGAACGCAGTGATCAAGTTGCCTATTCTACCTGATCGCGTTCCTTTTCATACGATCGCGATACATTAAATCCTAACTTGCCTCCAATTGCCCTACGCAATCGCGGACTCCCTCACGCGATCGCGATGAAGAAAAGCCTGTTGCACTCACACCAGAAAACCAACAATCAATATTGTCACGACCGAACATCCATAAGGTCGTGATGGCACCAGACATCATTGTCAGGCAAGCCAATCATTAATTAATTGAAATAATTTCCTGTTTTAATACTTATGAAAAAACATTTCCTTTCACTTTATTACATATTAACTAAATAAAATCTATCAAGTAAAACAATGGTTTGACTATTCCATTTAGGAAGTATATCCCAACACATCCCAGAACCCGGTGTCACAAGTACATGAGCAATTTCTAAGAATTTATACAATCACCACGAAGCCTGTCCGGAATACAAATTAGACTAGGAAATTTAAAATGAAAATAAATACAGTACAAGGGAGACTTTGTCAGCTGCAGATCGCCTCCGGATGGTGCAGCTCGCCTAAGGCTCCAAACCAGTCATGTCACTATGAAAGTACCTGTGCAATAAAAATGCACAGCAAGTGTAGCATGAGTACAAAAAAACAACGTGTACTCAGTAAGTCGCCCGCATAACCTCAGAGAGGTAGTGACGAGAGGTCGAATTAGACACTCACTAAGGTCCAACAAATTAATTTAACATCATATGATGAACACGGTAGGCATGTAAAGGTAGTGAAGCAGCAAAATATATAAGGCACTGAGAATCCAAGTAAATACTGGAAGTAAACAAACAGTTACCATTTCCTCATTTTCCCCCAAATATTTTAAATAAAAAATTTCCTCTTTGGTTTTCCCCAAATACCTTATCACTTTAAAATCCATGAAAACATTTAACAGTTTAGCATGCGCATACGGGATAAGGACAACCGACCCGAGATGTCGTAATAATCATCTCTGTGCACTGCCGAGGATCGAAAGGCCCGTACCAAAAGTGCACCTCTCAATAAAATACTCATGTCCATGCACTGCCGAGGGTCAAACGGCCTGAACCATAAGTGCATCTTTCAATAAAATAATCAGGTCTATGTATTGCTGAGGGTCGAACGGCCCGAACCATAAGTGCATCTTTCAATCCGCTGTGTACGGCCCGCTCCCATAAGGGTGGGGCAAATAACACTCCGCTCGGGAATGTAAATTGCGAAGTGGTCACATGCAGTCATGCAGAATCAACAGTCCACCCCGAATACACGGGAAAATAAATACTCAAGTAAATGACAGATTTCTCTTTTAAAAATCACAAAATAGTTTTTAAATCCTTTCTCAAAATTCATTTGCCAAGTTTAATAATATTCAATAATATCACCATATCAGGTATGCAATTACCCACGGAGGAAACCAATTCTCTTTCCAACTGATTAAGAAAATGAACTCTAGTCTTCTTTAGATATTAAATTACGATTTCGATTATATTAGCAGTCAAGTAATACAGGCAGGATCATGGGTACAACACATACGGCACGTCACCTCGTGCGTACGTAGCCCCCGAAGATAATAGCACATACTTAATTAATTCACCTAGGGGGACAATTCCCCCTCACAAAGTTAGACAGGAGACTTACCTCGCTCTGAAGTCCCATAACCGGCTTCCAATCCCTTCTGACGACTCCAATGGATGCACAACGCCCCAAAACTACCAAATAACGGGCAACTCAATGAAAATTCATCCGAATACTTGCAACAAATTCAAATTATATACTTTCCCAACTTCGCTCGGTGAAATGACCAAAATGCCTTCAGGCCCACGTGCCCGAAAATTCGAAATTTCTCGAAGATATAATCTACCCATAGCTCCACTAGTTCAATTATACAATTTACTCTACAATCCATGCTCAAATTCGTGGCTAAAAATCTAAATTACCATTTCTAGGTCTTTCCTATAAAATCCTAATTCTCCTACTAATTTCCATGTCTAATCCATGCATATAATCTTGTGTTTAACTTAGAAACATGAAGGAGTTACTTACCTTGACAATGCATGAATAAATTCTCTCTTTGAAGCCTCCCAAGATCGTCCAAACCAAGAGAAAAATGAAGAAATGGCCAACAATTCACGGTTTTAAACATTCTGCCCAGCATCGATTCCGCACATGCGATCCTTCCTCCGCACCTATGCTCCCGCAGGTGCGACCAATCTCCCACACCTGCGTCTTTCCTCAGCTTCAGCCCAAGATCGCACATGCGCCCCATAGCCGCACCTGCGGTCAAATTCTCGCAGGTGCAGTCACACCAGATGATAGCAAATTCCAGCCTTCTTCAAACTCTCAACTTGATCCGTTAACCACCCGAAATCCACCCGAGACCCCCCGGACCTCGTCCAATTATACCAACCTATTTCAAAACATAATACGTACTTGTTCGAGGCCTAAAATCACATCAAACAATATCGAAACCACGAATCGCACCCAAATCCCAACTTTACGAACTTAGAAATTTTCAACTTCTACATCCGATGCCGAAACCTATCAAATCACGTCCGATTGACCCCAAATTTTGCACACAAGTCATATTCGACATTATGGACCTACTCCAACTTCTGGAATCGCACTCCGACCCCGATATCAAAATTTCCACTTCCGATCGGATTTCTCCAAAAACCTTCAAATTCCTATCTTTAGCCAAATGACTTCAAAATGACCTACGGACATCCAAATTCACTTCCGATCACGCTCCCAACTCCAGAATCACCATAAGAAGCTATTCACAGACTCGGAATCCCAAACTGACATCAATAATTCTAAAATGCACTTTAAGCCCAAATTTATGAAATTCTTCTAAAATGCTATCTTCCACAATATGTACTGAAACGCTCCCGAGTTATCCAAAACACAATCCGGACATACGCCCAAGTCCGAAATCATCATACGAGCCTGGAGGAACCTTCAAATCCTAATTTTGAGGTCGTTTACTCAAAATTCCAAATCTTAGCCCATTTCTCCAACTTAAGGCTTCTGAAGTGAGAATTTTCTTTTCAACCAATTCTAAACTTCGCGAAATTCAATTCCGACCACGCCCATGGGTCGTAATACCTGAAACGAAGCTGCTCACGGCCTCAAATCACTGAACGACGTGCTAGAGCTCAAAATAACCGGTCGGATCGTTACAAATACAAGGCTAAAATGACTCGTTGAGCATCTGAAGCACCCCTAAGGCCCCCGGGACCTCAACCAAACCTACCAACCAGTCCTAATACCTCATTCGAACTTAGTGGAGCCTTTAAACCACATCACATAACATTAAAATCACAAATTATACATGGATTCAAGCCTAAGAACTTAGAAATTTTTCCAAAATCTACAACGCTGCCGAAACACGTCAAAACTAGTCCGAATGACCTCAAATTTGACACAAAGGTCACAAATGACACTACGGACCTACAGCCACTTTCGGAATCCCATTCGGATTCCGATATCAAAATTTCACCTATCGGCCGAAATTCTAACTTTCACCAATTCAAGCCTAACTCTACTACAGACCTTGAAAACACGTCTTCACATAGTTCTAACTACGGTCCGATTTCTAAATTTAAACTCATATTTAGGGACTATGTGTCCCAAACTCTCTGAATCCCACAACTGAACACTCCGGCAAGTCCCATAAGCAGAAACAAACGTGGGGAAAACAGTTATTAGGGGATCAGCGTGCTAACTCTCAAAATGACCGACCGGGTCGTTACAGGTCGTTACAACAGATTGGATGATATTAAAAAAATAGGGTCGTAATTCTCTATTTTCCATTATTAATGCTAAATCCAATTTGTTTAGATGATGATATCTTTTATTAGCTTCTAATAATTCTTTACTAACATAATAGGTAGTAGATTGTCTACTTTTTTCTTCTCGAACTAAAATGTCACTTACCGAAACTTCAGATACGACGGGGTAAATAAGCAGTCTTTCCCCATCTTTCTGTTATGAGAGTAGAGGTGATTTTGATAAGTAATATTTTAAATACTTTAATGCTTGATGAAAATTATCCATCCACTCGAACTACTTTTCATTTTTCGCCGTGAAAAAAATTTGAAGCAACTCTTAGAAAATCTTGATATACATCTTCTCAAAGTCGCTACTCTCTTTGTTAACCTTTGTACTTCCTTTTTTCTTATATGTACGTTCAAAATTTTCTCAATATATTTGATTTGTATTAGGTTACTTCTATCCCCCTGTTAGAAATAAGAAAACCTAAAAATTTAACTAAGGTAACGTAAAATACACATTTTTCTAGGTTCAATTGCATGTTGTATCTTCGAAGAATTATGAGTATTTCTGTAATGATCCAACCAGCCATTTGAAGCTCTAGCATGTCGTTCGTTGATTTAAAATCTTGAGTAGCATCACTTTATATATTATGACTTTCACATGTAGTCGGTTTTGATTTTTGAGAAGTTCAGAGTTGATTTGGAAGAATAGTTTTCGATTTGGAAGATTTAAATTGTGAGAATTGACCAAGGTTTGACTATTGAGTAAATGATCTCGGAATCAAAATTTAAGGTTTCTATAGGTTTGTAAGGTTATTTTGAACTCGTATATATGTTCGGGTTAGGTATCAGATGGTCCGGGAGCGTTTCAGCGCTTATTATAAAAGTTTATTATTTGAAGGTTTTGAAATTTGCTAAGTCTGAGTTGGAGCGGACTTCGATGTTATCGGATTCCAGGTGGTGTTCCGCGACCTTGTATAGGTTCATTTAGTTGATTAAAACTTGTGTTTGAATTTTGGTCATAATTCGGAATATCTAAGTATGATTCGGAAGCGTTCGACGAAGTTTGAAGGTTTGGAAGTCAAGAGAAGAACTTTGATAGTCGATTCTTGGTTTCAATGTTATTCGTGGCTTTTCGAGCCTTTTGATAAGTTTGGATAAGGTATGGGGACTTGTTGGTGTGATTGGACCGGGTCTAGGGGCCTGGGGTGTGTTTTGGGATAGTTTTAGACCATTTCCCAACGATTTTTAGATGTTGATTTCTAGTGTCTTTGGTATGCATCATCCCGGATAGTGAGTCGCGATCGCGAAGGGTGATCTGGAGTTAGGGGTCTGTTGTTCTTCATGTTCGCAGGTAATGCCCGTAGCAGACTCGGCTAGGGATAGGGCTTCACGTTCGCATGTCGAGCTCTGCATTCGGGTAGGCTTGAAGCCAAGCTAGGGTGAGTTGGTCTTCGCGAACATGAAGGAGTCCCGCTTTCACAGTGGATGGATTGTTCGTGTTTCGTGATATGGGAGTGTCAGACGTGATTGCGTAGGCCATTTTGGGTGGCAAAGGTGCTTTTTCTTTGCGATCGCGAGGCTCTGGACCGCTATTGCAATGGGTAACGTCTAGGTAGTATATAACTTTTCAAATCGAGAATTTGCTTATTTTTATCTCATTCTCAAATTGGAGTTGATTTAGGGGCAATTTTGGAGAGGCATTTTCATCATCTATCACAAGGTAAGTGATTCCATATATGGATTATATATGGATTTAAACATGAAATTTGTAGAAATTGTGGGATTTTTGAAGAAAATATAGAAATGGTATTTTTGAGTTTTGACCACGAAATTGAAATGAAATTGAGAATAAATTATTTAATTGAGTTCGTGGTATTATGGGTACTATTTATCTTTAAGAATTTTTGGAATCCGGGCGCGTGGGGTCGAGGGTTGACTTTGTTAACTTTTGTGTGGAGTTGAAAATTATTTCTAATTGTTAAATTATGAGTCTCTGAGCATAATTTAATTGGTTTGCACATTCTTTGGACTTGTTTCGGATCGTTTGGCATTGGTTTGAGGTACTAGAGAGGCATTGGAGCTAGTTATTGGATTTCGAAGCTAGATAAGTCTCTTGTCTAACCTTGTGGAGGGAATTTACCCCGTAGGTACTATATTTGTTATGTGCTACGTGTAATGGGAGCTACACAGGTATGAGGTGACGAGTGCACGTGCGTATGCTAGAATTTCTGATTATGTCCGAGTAGACTTAGACTCACTCCATATTTTATTTGTATTGATTGAGTTATTCTTGCATGTTTACATGCTTTAATTATTATATTTATCTTGATATTGGACTTTTATAGAGTATCGAACCTTGTTAGTTTAGATACATGATGAGCTACTTCATTAGTCGCGAAAATTATACTTCTTTCTACCGATTTCTCCCGTGTTGTGTGTATTTGTCCGAAAGTTTCTTGAATTTCATAACTCACACGTATATTCGTGAGTGGGGTTAGTGACCCGTAAAAGTTTCATATTCTTATGGGATTGGGTTGCACGCCTCAGCAGTATTCTTATGGGATTGATCTGAATGCCTCAGCAGTATTCTTATGGGCTCGAACCGTTCGCCTCGAGTGTATCATGTAACATACACTTATGGGATCAGTTCATTTATCTCGGCAGTATCATGTAATATATTCTTATGGGATCGGGCCATATGCCAGAGCGGGATATTGTACCACCACTCTTATAGAATCGTGTGTAATACTCGATAAGGAGTGAACGTACTTATGAGTCTTTCTGACTTGGTATGTGACATTTTATTCAGTATTGATCATTATATATTCAATGGGAGATAGTATCCGGTATTTGAGGACTTAGTATTTTTTCTTCTGTTGAGGATCGTGTTATACACATACATGTATTTTGTTGCTTTTACTTGGTATGCTTCGTACATATCTACTTTAATTGTACTTGATTACTGGTCAACTAGTAAACGTCGATATCGACCCCTCGTCACTACTTCTTCGAGCTTAGGCTAGATACTTATTGGGTACACATTGATTTATATACTCATACTATACTTCTTACCTAATTGTGCAGGTACTGAGACAGGTACATTTGATGGTCTCACATGCGCATAAGTGCAGCTACTGAGGAGACTTTGTGGTGAGCTGCATTTCATGTTAGGATCCGCAGCACATGGAGTCCCATTCCTAATCGTTATTGCTTCTGTCTAATTTATATTCTAGATCGATGTTGTAGCAGTATTGTATATTCTAGTAGATGCTCATGCACCTGTGACACTGGGTTTTGTGAAACTTAGACTATTAATATTGGATGTATTTCTGTTACGAAATTCAGTATTGCATTTTGGTCATATTCTAGTTTTGAAGAAAATTTTAGTATTTTTATTAAAAGAATAGAGCAATTTTGCTTAATTATTTCACCATTATTTTAAAATGTATAATGAAAGGTTGTTTATCGTGTTGAATAAATTGCTGGCTTGTCTAACGGTAACGTTGGGCGCCATCACTACCTATGGTAGGAATTGGGACATGACAACTTGGTATTAGAGCACTATGTTCATAGGTCTCATGAGTCATGAGCAAGTCTAGTAGAGTCTTGCGGATCAGTACATATATGTCTGTACTTATCTTCGAGAGGCTATAGGACTGTAGGAGAATTTCCTTTTCTTGATTCTTTGTTGTGAGATTTGATTTTGTTAAAGCTTATGTCTTCAGTTTCTTCCTACTCATTCGAACATAGTGTTGAGCACTTGATATCAGTTGGGCATGGAGGAGTTGTGGTGGTGCCAGAAGTGTGGTGCAGGATGTTTTTCCTTGTATTATGAGAGCAGACTACTATCATTGCCTCGTGGAAGGGTGTTCGATCTTTTCAACCAGTGTTAGTGTTGCCCATAGTTTCAGGCTATACACAGTGCATTGTGGTGTTTCTCACATTTTTATCACGCAGTGTTAGTGGGAACAATGGGGTACTTACTTATGTTGCGGAAGTGATTTCTTTAGGAAGAGGATTATTCGGTTCATGATTAGAAGATTCGCTATTTAATTCCAGCACAGGAGAGGCAGTCGGGTTATGGATGTTCAAGCTTTCGTTGATGGAGTAGCAAGATCTAATATCCCTAAACTTGGTGGAATTCTTGTTTGTATTGTGGTGTCGTCGTCCTTGTTTGAACGCATTAAGGCTCATTAATATGATGGTCTTCATTTCATTGCTTTTGGGGGTATGGTGTTGCAGAGTGGTATCTAAGAAGCGATTATCAAAGATTATGGTGTGTTGCAACTTTAGGTTCGAATCGGTGTTTCCAATGTTGATAGTTCGAGAGAGATGATCCTTGAGGTGTCTTCTATACTTAAGAAGTTAGAATGTGACAAAAGAGTTTGTTTTGAATGTATAGGAATGTGAATGGTTGATTCCGTTTTGGGATACAATATGGCTTCGAGTTTTAAACGTATTGTTGGACCTTCAGATGATGTTAATGGAATGAACGGATACTTATAGCTGGTTGATGAGTGTGGAGCCAAGATAATTAACTAATTTTTATAGTGGATGTAACTATGGCAATATCATTGGGGGATGTTGATACGAGGTTACACATGTGGGGCTATCTCATTTGAGAAGGTTAGGGGTTGCATAATTTCTTATGAAGTTCCTATGAAGAGTTTTACTTTTTATCCAATAGAAGGCATGTACTGCAATATGGGTCTAAATCGCTTAAGGAAGATGTCATGATAGTCAAGAAGTTGAGTGTACATTGGGGATGCTAATTTGGGTTGTGCTATAATTTGTGCAACATCAGCTTACGAGAAATTTAGCTGGGTAATAGTACGCGATCGTGGTAACTGAAAAGGAGAAGTCATTATGGGTTCTTAGTTTATGATATTATGGCTTAAAGTCAAGTGGGGGAGCCTACTGTTGGTGATTGGATCACGTGGTCATATGTCTCTGTAGTTTCTGGATTTTGGTACATTGGTGGATTAGTTATGATTGAGGAAGAGAACATCAGGGGTAATTCGAGCAAGGAATCTATTGGATGTGTGCTACATTAAATATCATGTTTGATTTATGAAATAAAAGTTAATATTCTCTAAGATGATGAATCTTCATAGAAGTTCTCAATCATCAGTCAATATATTCAACTTAAAATTTATTTCAGTTATATGATTCAATCACCTTAAATTCATAAGTTATCATGCTTCCTTTTCAATTTTCGCAATCACATACATTCCTAGAAAACTTTGATTTTTTTTTGAAAAGTTATTCACAAGTTCATTTTAGACGACTCAAAGAGGATTAAGAAACTGATTAAAAAATAAAAAAAAATTTCAAGAGTAAAAATTGTAGAATCATTATTATGATTATTATTAACTTTCACTAATAACTTTTTTTTCTTTCTCTCGTTATATTCTTAACTTTATTAGTTATTACTAATTATTGGGTATATTTTTAAAATTATTATACAAAAAAATTATAAATGATAATATATATATATATATATATTGTATTCATATTTATAGTTCACATCCAAGATAATATTAAATAAATTATAGTTATATTCCATGATAACTTTAAACAATCCTAGAAAATATTATTTGAAAAGATTTTTAAAGCCTAAAACTAATGATAGCACAAAATTAGGATAGTATTACTTATCGTTTCTATGTAACTAAATTACATAAAAAATCACTAAACAATTACGTCATATTTCGTTAACGTAATATATTTCTTGGATTTATATTTAGGACTTAAATATTAAGACTTCTCACCTAGTACCTAGTTTAAAAAGAAAGTATTTAATAATCTAAATTTCAGTTGATTTCAAAGTCCTAATATTTAGAATCCTACTATTTGAAAAAATAAAAAAATTTAATATACAAAATATAGTTGGTTTAAAACTCCTAAATATTAAAAAAAGCATAAATGACTATTTTGTCTAATGTGAAAATATATTTTAGACGGTAAAAAAAGCAGAACGACTTTTTGCTAAGTCTGGATATCAGGAGCTAAATCGAACAGGTTGGAGCTTTGAAGTCTGAGTAAAAGTCCAAGAAATTAAACCAGGATCGCGCTCGGGAGTCGAGACCCAAGTTTGTATGTCAAAATGTATAACGACCCGACCGGTCGTTTCGCGTTATCAGGCCCCGTTCCCCTAAATGAAACTTCCCATAGCGGCTTATTGTTTTTTTTTAAGCAGATCCACTAGGCAGGAGCCTAGTGCTAGTTTTATTAATACTAAAAAACGAAAAAGAACCACTTAGGAAGAGTACAAATAAGGGGGACAATAGCACCAACAATGTTGTCTCTATTCCTTGGCTATATAATCACTCCTCCGCGCCTCACAATGCCCTTATGGCAACCTCATGTAGAGGAATCATGGTGTAGATGCCGGCAAAGTCTCACGAAGGCATATAATGTCATAGCCATTTGGATATCTTTCCAAAGGCATAGGGCTTGGGCTAAACCTTACCTTACTAATCCTATTGAGGCAAATAAAAAGCCTCACCTACTAGTATGCATGTAAAAAGAAAGAACTAGCTAGTACTAAATATTCTATGATCATCACAGAGTTTATAACATACTCTGTGATGATATTACATAAAACTATGCTAATGTGATGGTGGAATAAGAATATATAGAAATAACAGTGATGTCCTATCTTCTCTAATTTTATGAAGTCTTCAACTTGTAACCGCTTGTCTTTCTCCTCTACCCTCTTCAAAATGTCTTCAACTTTCATGATTTCTTCTTTGAACGATTGGACTTTGTTGATATAGTTGGATAAACCTGTTTTTGTTTGGCAACTCTCATTGGGAGTCGCCTTATAGTTGCATCTTCATTAACCCTGCCGTCCCAACTTCTTTCCCTTGTTCGAGTCTTTTTGCTTTTTCTACTATGCATAGGTGATAAATTACCTTTTCTTGCTGCCTCTGCCCGATATTGATTTAGGATATCATCTTCCTCACCCTCCACATATGTATCTCTGCCCACAATCACCGGATTTGGCATGTCTTGATCAAAGCCTTGCATCACCATAGTTTTTCCTTCCTATTTATTAACTAAAACTGCCTTGTTTTGTGCTGTGTTTTGTAATTTGCTCCTGCTTCTACTCACACGACCAGTGCTCAAAGCAATTGAATTTAACACAGTTGAAGGTTTGGAACTTACCATCTCATCAAGTAATTTTCTTTCCTCCAAAGTAATCGCTGGACTGCATGAAATCCGGTGTTGCTGCACATTTTTTGTCACTGTCGTGACTGGTTTTGGCACAATTTCAGTCTGCTGTTGTTGTCTAGGAGGTGATGCTTCATCCCATGTCTTGTCGATTGAAGTATGTTGTTGCTCAACCTGCTTTGCTACTGGGAGATTAGAAACTGGGCTGCTCGACAGAAGCTGCTGTCCAGTTATACTTTTTTGCTGCATCGACTTAGGAATAAAATATGGTGCTTTGGCATTTCGTTTACTACATGACCCTAACTTGGATGCACTTCCAATTTTTGGGATAGATGGTGAACCTATTGATAAAATCTCCTCATCACCACTACACCTTTCACCTTTATCAATGGACTCATCCACAAAATCAACCCCCCAATCTTCATCATCATCATACTCAGGTTGGTCAGCCCATAGCTTCGATTTAATTGCCATCGCCCTCACATTTGTTTTAATTACCTCATTGTTGTTTCCTCTAGATAGCACCAATTGTCCATAATCTCCACCATGTTCACCACAAGACTCCAAAGATTGTGTTGGAACTTCAAAGACGGAAGTGTTCAGCGTAACCAATGGTTGTTTAACCATATTAGCGTTTAGCAACATTGCATTCTAAGCTTCCTTAATGATTTGTTCAACATGAGGGTTAGAAAAATGCAATGTAGGAGTATTAGAGCTATGATTACTCCTTAACTCCTCCACTGAATTTTTCTTTAAAATCTGCTGTCGAATACCCCCTTCCATGGATAAGTTTTTACTGTCTTGGGCTCCTTTTTCACCATTAGTGCATGAAACAAGTTGTTTGTTCATAATATCACCTTTTAGTATTGTTGAATCCACATGCTCATCCTCCACAGCTTCCAGAACTTCGAAGTTATTTGAGTTGGAGAGACAATTTGAAATATTTTGTCGACCACCTGCAAATTCTTTCCTAGGAGATACTGATTTCTTGGTGGGTGATTTTTTAGAAGAAAATACGTTCCATTTTTCAGTTTTTTTGTTTGTATCATCACACTTACCATCCACCTTTTCATTCCCAGCCTTAACTTCCAAGTACACATCCTTTTCCCCATTCTCCTTGCCTCCAGCAGTACTAGCTTCACCATCCAAATTGATCACTGGTGTTACCAATTGCCCAGTGTTTTGTTTATCTGTTGCTTCTCTAACAACATCCATTCCTTTTCCACCTTGAGCATTATCACTAGCTTTAACATTAGTTTTCTTTAAGCCAATATTTGTTGCACTTTCCACACCCTTCCTACCTCCATATTCCATTGCTTTTAATGAAACAGCAGTTGCCTTACTAATAAGCAGCTTATCATAAGCTGTTACAACTGGGTTTACTGCATCCAAAATTCTTGCCAAAGCTTGTGTAGCAGGAACATCTCGATTAGGCTTAGAGGGACCCTTATCAACCATTGAAATCTCCCCAAACAAATTGCTATTTGTTGCAAGATTGACCGTTGGATCAGTGTTTCCATTGACAGCTTGTTTTACTCCTTCCTTGCGCAGCACCTGTTGTTCAATATTAACATTCATTGTTGCTTCATCTATCAGTTGTCCAGCCCTTTTTGCATTAAGATACTCCCTAGCATCCCCTTTTAATCTATCAAAACAACCCAGACCTACACCTTCATCCACTTCATCTACATCTTCGTTATTTTTCATATTCTTCCAACGACATGTTCGTTCATCGTGCCCTTGATGCTTACAACATGTACGGAATTTTGGAAGATTATCATACCTTATCTCCTAATAATGCTCAACCATTTTCCCAGAATTCCTATCCACAATATGAATCCTAACTCTCTTAGGATGTTTGTCCAGTAGATCGATTAAGACCTTAACCCTAGCCGTACGTGGTCGCGTTCTATCTTGCGTTGCTTTTTCCAGTGCTAAAGGCTTTCCCACAGCTGAAGCTATGGACATTAGCTAAATTTTAGCAAAGAAATTACCAGGCAAGTCAAGTAAAGAAATCCATACGACTAACCTCGACGTTTCCTCACACGGATTAAATCCTATTGTCCATGGGAATGATCTAAAAAAGAACTCATCACCCTTCACCTTAATATAACCTGTTGATCTTGATAGGACATGAACATAATCTTCAAAAAGATCACACCTGACCAGAATATGTCTAAACTCCAACTGTCCAACATTACAGTTGCCTTTAATATCGAGCTGTTTTGGAATAACTCGTTTGAGGTCGTATAAGTCTGGTTTTCCATACTAAAACTTGAGAATTATGGCTTGGTGTAATCCTTCTTCAATGGTGAATTCATTAACCTCTTCGACGGAGAATTCCACCGTTGGTTCTCCATGAACAATATTAACAGGTTTAAAATCGAATTTCGACAAAATTGCAGCAGATTTTGTTGTATGTAATTGGGCAGCGTAGGTATGTTTTGGATTGATATTAGGGAGTGATTCATTAGGATTTTGGGTTGTCTCTCCCACAGCCAAATGCTGGGGAGAGCTCGCAGCAGCCATGGCTGCCAAAGCTCAAGAATCGCCCAGTCTAGAGAGAAAACGAGAGAGAGGCAGCGTTGGCATCACCAAGTCACAACTGTATTGGGTTTAGGGGTTTTTTTTTAGCGAATCCACTAGGCAGGAGCCTAGGGCTAGTTTTATTAATAATAAAATAAAAAGAATCACATAGGAATAGTACAAATAAGGGGGACAATAGCACCATTAGTGTTGCCTTTATGCCTTGGCTATATAATCACTCCTTTGCGCCTCACAATGCCCTATACAGCAGCCTCGTGTAGAGGAGCTGTCGGCAAAGTCTCACGAGGACATCATAGGATCTGGGCATACACTATTGGGCTAAACCTTACCTTACTAATCCTATCGAGGCATAAAAAAGTCCCACCTATTAACATGCATGTAAAAAGAACGAACTAGCTAGAACTAGGTATTCTATGATCATCACAGAGTTTATAACATACTCTGTGATGATATTACATAAAACTATGTTAGTGTGATGGTAGAATAAAAATATGTATAAATAACAGTGATGCTCACTCTTCTCTAATTTTGTGAATTCTTCAATTTTGTAGAGTCTTGTGTTCTTTATCATCCTGCTTCAAAATGTCTTCAAATGTCATGTTTTCTTTTTTGAATGGGTGGACTTTGTTGACGTAGTTGGAAAAACCTGTTTTTGTTTGGCAACTCTCATCGGAAGTCGCCTTATATTTGCATCTTCACTCACCTTGTCATCCCAGCTTTTTTCTCTTGTATATGTCTTCTTCTTTTTTTGCCGCTATGCATAAGTGATAAATCACCTTTTCTTGCTTCCTCTGCCCTATATTGATTCAAAATATCATCTTCCTCGCCCTCTTCATACGTATCTCTGTCCACATTAATTAGATGTGGTATACCTTGATCCAAACCTTGTGTCGTCAATGTATTCCCATCTCGTATATTATCCACCATTGACTTGTTTTGCTGTTTTGCTATGTCTTGCACCTTATTCCTGTTCTTGTTCACACGACCAGTGCTAAAAGAATTGGTATTAAACCGAATTGAAGATTTAGGACTTACCATTGCATCCAGTAAATTTCTTTCCTCTAAAGTGATAACTGGAGCAATTGAATTCTGTTTTTGTCGTCCCTTTTTTTGCACTTGCACAACTAACTTTTGATTGCTTTCAATTAGCCGTTTTTGTTCTGGATTTAATGCTCGATTATTCTCACAACTGGTGGCAGAATTGTTTACTAACTGCTGCTGCTGCCTGGACTGGTTTGCTACAGTCACTGCCATCGAGCTGGCTTCAGTTGTAATTTCTTCTTTATGCTGCTGCTGTCCAGGGATTGACACTGCTGCTGAATATTGATCATTCTCACATATAGGAGCTGGAGAATTAGCAACAAGCTGCTGATGTCCAGTATTAATTTTTGCTGCCTTGTCCATCAAACTAGCAACTGTTCTATTTTTTCCCATATGTTGCTGCCTATTTGTAGGGATAAAAGCTGGAGCCTTCGCATTGAGCTTGTTGCTTGAGTTCAACTTTGAATAGCTGCCAATTTTTGGCAAGGAAGGTGAGCCAAATGAAAGAATCTCCTCATCTCCACTACATCGCTCACCTTCGTCGGTCAAATCCCCCGCAAAGTCAGCACCCCAGTCATCATCATCATCATCCTCACGTTGGTCAGCCCATAATTTGGATTTAATTGCCATCTCCCTCACATTTGCCTTAATAATTTCATTATTGTTTCCAGTTGATAACACTAACTGACCAGTATCTCCTCCATGCTCTCCAAATGATTCCATAGATTGAGATGGTACTTCAAAAAACGGACTTATTCAATGTGACCAGTGGTTGTTTGACTATGTTATGATTCAACATCATTCCATTCTGGGCATCTTTAGTAATTTGTTCCACATGAGGGTTTGAAAATTGTAAGATTGGAATATTTGAGCTATGTGCTTGGTTGTCTAGTTTCTCCTCTACCAGATTTTTTATTGAGGCCATTGGTCGTACACTCATATCCTTTGCCTTATTGCCATTGTGTTGGCCTTCTTTTTCAGTGTTGAGGCATGTAATTAGTTCCTTGGATATCACAGTATCATTTAATCTAGTTTCCTCTATTCCATCATCCTCATCAGCTGCTAGGATCGCAAAGTTATTTGAGTTGGACACCACATTAGTGTCATTTGTTCGAACACCCTGGTTCTGGTTTTTTGGTGAAGTCCCTCTCTTTGTAATTTGTTTTCTGGGAGTTACCACATTCCAAACTCCTTCCTTTTTGTTTAAATCATTACTCTTATCATCATTCTTTGCATCCCCATCTTTGCTTTGCATAGACTCGCCATTATTTCCTCTCTCATCAACTCTAAAAGTATGGGTCTCATCACCAGAATTGAACACGGTATCTGCCCTTTTCCCATATGATATATTGCCCAAGGATTGATTATCAGCATTCTTTCTAGCAGCTAACACTTGTTCACCCACATTGGTAACCTTATCACTAGACTCTAAAACTCCAGGACCTTTCTTTTTCTGTACCATATTACCTTGATCATCATCTGCCTTCCCATCCATTGTCGTTTCAAATTGTGCAGATACTTCAGGTCGATCAGCATTAACCTTTGAGCCTGCATCAGTTGACAGAGCATTAGAAGCATGTACTTTGTCATACGCCTGCACAACAGGATTCACTGCATTTAATATCGTCGCCAAGGCTTTTTTAGCAGGAACATCTGTTCCAAGTTTAATTGGACCCTTATTAATCATCGACGCATCAACTACAGTGGTATCTTTAATTGCTTGATCCCCATTCTCCTTGTTTACATTAACAGATTGTTTTCTTCCTTCAATTTGCAAACTCTGTTGCTCAACAAAATTTTCTTTTGCTACTTCAAATTCCAGTTGTCCTGGCCTCTTTGCATTGAGAAAATCCCTTGCATCACCTTCCAGTTTCTCTATATCTCCCACAATTTCATCCACTGTATCTGCTTCTTCTTTAAATTTCTCATTCCTCCAACGACAGGATCTTTCATCATGTCCTTGATGCTTGCAACATGTACAATATTTTGGAATGTTATCATAGACAATCAACTGATAGTGTTCAACTATTTTTCCAGAGATTTTATCCACAATATGAATCCTAACTCTTTTAGGGTGATTGTCTAGTAAATCAAGCAGAACCTTAACTCTTGCCGTACTTGGTCGCGTTCGATCTTTAGTCGCTTTATCCACTGCAAGAGGCTTTCCCACTGCTGAAGCTATAGACATTAACGACTTCTTTGCAAAGAAATTTGCGGGCAGTTCTGGTAAGGAAATCCAAACGACTGCTTTTGATGTTTCTTCATGTGGATTAAAATTTAACGTCCAGGGAAAAGTTCTAAAAAAGAACTCATCACCCTTTGCCTTGACAAAACCAGTGGTCCTTGACAAGAATTGAACATAATCATCAACCAAATCAAACCTTACCAATATGTGTCGAAATTCAAGCTGTTCGACATTACAGTGGCCTTTTAACATCAAACTGTTTTGGTATTGATTGTCGCAACTCATGAAGGTCTGGCCTACCATATGAAAACTTGAGAATTACTGCTTGATGCAATCCCTCTTCTATGGTGAATGCGTTAACCTCTTCAATGGTGAATTCAACCGTTGGTTCTCCATGTATAACAGTGACTGGACGTAACTCAATTTTCGAGTTCGACGCGGCAGATTTGTTGCTAACAATTCGTGCAGCATATGTTTGTTTTGTATTGGGATTATCGTTTGTTTCCTTTGTGTTTTGATTGGGCTCTCCCACAGCATGAAGCTGGGGAGAGACGATGGCATCCATGGCCTCTCAAAGCTATGAGCACAAAATCGCTAGAGAGAAGAGAGTGTTTTTTCACGTTCAGCCCTTGGTTTGGGTTAAGGGCTTCATTTTTTTTTTTTTTTTTTTTTTTTTTCTTTTTTTTTTTTTTTTTTTTTTTTTTTTTTTTTTTTTTGGTACAACTTGAAGGGAGATATTCAGCATATCATATATCAAGCTTCTGTTCTCAATATATTTATTTAGAATTTAAAGCAGTTAGTCTGTATTAAAATAATACATGAAACATCGTGAGTATTCAATAAGAATGAAATTATTGTAATTGCTTGACCACATTGACCATTAAACCTAGATTAAGACTAAAAGGTCAAAACCTCTAGGAAAGATGGTTACAGAAAAAAGCCATATTAGACCTATCTAAAGAAGCTTCCTGCGGGACGCCTGCATTCTACTGTACCAGAAGCAGACTCGAAAATCATACTAGTCAGGCAGATAAGCTACATTCTGTGTCTATCACTAGACAGTCGATCACCATTCCAGCAATTAGGGGTCCCCCGACCAAGAATAGGTGTCATCTTCCCGTCTTTGCTCGTTTCATTCCTGTATTACTAAATGGAGACATGCTAGGGCTCATTCGAGGACTCATGCTTGGGCTTTCTTCCCTTAATGTACCATTGAGCATGGCCAATTCCCTTAGTTGTTGTTTCTTATAGACATCCATAGATTCATCCACAGGCTTTAAGAGGTTCTCTAGGATTGAAATTGCATGATCAATACGGGCATCAATGATGTCTTCCGGAAATTCAGCCTCCACCAGGAGATGTAGTGGCTCTTTGAGGTGCTCGTACCCAGGTTTATCTTTCTTCCTTGATAGAGTCCTTCACTGAGCCTTGTCCTCTGATGTAGACTCTACATTCTGTAATGGCTTCAACCCTCTTTAGGGAATTCCCACGTGGTCCCAGAATTTGACCGACAAAATTAAAATTTGGGAACTTCTCTACAGGAACATCAAGTCTTATGACTTTCTTCACAACAGGAGGGGTTGCAGTTCCTGGAACACCATGCCAATCCAGAGGGGAAGGTTGAAATGGAGCCATTTTCTGGAGGAGTCCATTTTCCTCAGTTTGCATTGCACTCCATGCCCCTACATTTATCTGACCTCCTCCATTCATCTGCTGACTGAACGACCTATGTGGACTCTCTTGTCCCATACTTTCCTGATCTACAAACTGATTTGATAACAATGCTGATGCTCGCATGATTTCTTGGTTTAGAAGCCTACTGCATACAGGCAATATCTGTATGAACGGCCCCAGTTTTTGCCTCTCTCCCAATAAATCTGCCAAATACCTTTCACGATCTGTAAGAGAAGAAGACCTCTAAAGTGGAGCATGGATTCCAGTAGGAGAGTTCTGGAAGTACCTCCCATGGGGTATTCTATTCTCCATATTCATCATCTGATAAAAACCCAACTGTTCCCTTGGAACAGCTGTGTTGATTGCTATGGCAAAATATGAAGTCTGCTTCCCCCCTTTATTGGACTCCTGAGGAGTTGGTGTGGGGGAGGGGGAAGGGGTTTAGGGTTTTTTTTTTTTTTTTTTTAACAAATTATACTACTAGGCTGTGTGCCAAGTAGCTATTTTATATCTAGTAAAGCAGGTAAAATATAACGATGTTATATCACATAGAGTAAGATGATAAGATCTGGTTACTATTACATATATCCTATTACCAATCTTGGGTATATTGAGCCCAATTTTGGTATCAACATTGAATCTACTTTTAAAGCGAACCAAACTTAAAAAATATCCAACTACACCATTGTTTTCCATATACTATTTGTATCTGCGTAGAGTTGTCTAACCAACAGCTTATTAGAATTATTGTGATTTATGACTTGCGGGGGCGGGTGGTTCGGGATTCGGAAGTGTTTGGAGTTCTATAGGAACAGTTGGTTCCTTAAGGTTGGCCTTTAAGGTCAAGTTTGACTTTGGTCAACATTATGGGTAAACGACATCGGAATCGAGTTCTGGCGGTTTCGGTAGCTTCGTATGATGATTTTAGACTTGTGCGTATGTTCGGAACGGGTTTTGGATGACCCGAGAGCGTTTCAACGCCCAATATTGAAGTAAGAAGTTCCTTAAGTTCCTATTGTGGTTTGGGACTTATTTTATGTTATCGAGGTCCGAACGGAATTTTGAGATCGAGAATAGTTCTGTTATGTCATTTATGACTTGCCTGCAAAATTTGGTGTCGTTCCGAGTAGCATAGGTTGGTTCGACGCGTTGTTAGCGAAGTCAAGAAAACTTAAAGTTCCTAAGTTTGGTTCTAAGGGTTTTGGGGTGTGATTTTGAGTTTTAGCGTTGTTTTGGGTGTTCCGAAGGCTCGAACGAGTCCGTATTACCATTTGGGACTTGTTGGTATATTTGGACGGAGGCTTGGGTGGGCCCAGGTGCCTCCCGGACACCACACGAGGCTAAAAAACCAGCTGAAATAGCTGCTGGTGCACCTGTTCTGGTGTGACCGCATGTGCGGTTGCCCACTCGCAGGTGCGGGACCGCTCCTACAGTCCCAGCCTCGAGCCGCAGGTGCGGAAACACTGTTCAGGTAGTGTGTTTTTATACACGAGATTCAACTCATTTTCCTTATCTCCTTCTTCTTCCTTGGGGTGATTTCCACCATTTTAGAGGGGCAAACGACTTGGTTATTGAAGGTAAGTAAATTCTACTCTAATATTAGCTTCATGCATGAATTCCTAGTTAAGTTTAATCACATAATTAGTGAAAAATCAAGAATTGGGTAGTAACCTAGGGCTTTTGATAATTTGAGAATTTACTCCTGAATTAGCTATGAAATCAAGTAAAAATCGTATATTAATGATCCTTAGGCTTCGGGTGAGTGTTTCCTTCGAGAATTTTTAGAATCCGAGCATGCGGGACCGGGGTTGGATTTTAGAATTTCTTCAAGAATGGTGAATTTGGCTAAGTAATAGGAAAATTCCCTACTTTGAATATAAATTGACATATTTGTACAACATTTGGCTAGTTTCGAGTCCGTGGGTGTCAAGTTCGGGGTTTTGGGCGCATTCTTGACCCGGGGAGTAGGTGCAATGCGAGGTGAGTCTCCTTTCTAACCTTGTAAGGGGGAATTGTCTCCCTAGGTGATTTAAATGCTATATGTGATAAATGTGGGGGCTACGTACATACAAGGTGACGAGAGTCCGTACGTAGCAGCTATTATTGTTATGTACGGGTAGCTACGCTTACACCATGTTTTATGCTTTCCTTTAAATGTCTTACATGCTTAGTGAGTTAATGTTATATGCGGCTTGTTCTCCTGAGATCATGGAATTTAAGTAATTTTTAAGGAATTTTCACGAAAAGTTGATAAATAATAAATGTGTGGATTGTGTGTGCATGTGACCGCTTCGCAATTTACATTCCGCGAGCGGAGTGTTGTTTCCCCCACTCTCATGGGAGCGGGCCGTATGCCACAACGAGATTGAAAGATATATACATATTATGGTTCGGGCCGTTCGATCCTCGGCAGTGCACATATATGATCATTATGATGGCTCATGCCGATTGTCCTTATCCTGTATGCGCATGTTAAATTGTTAAGAATTCTGTTATAGATTTTGAGTGTTCAGATAAACTTTTAAAGGAAAGAAAAGAATAATGAGATAGAAATTGTATATTTAATTTCAGTACTTATTTGAATCACTTTTATTCTAAATGTTTACTGCTTTTATCATCCTTGTATGCCAAGTACTGATATTATATATTGCTAATCATTTTATTGGGCCTTAGTGAGTGTCAAGTCGACCTCTCGTCACTACCTCTTCAAGGTTAGGCATGATACTCACTGGGTACATATTTTTTTATGTACTCATGCTGCACTCTGTACTTAATTGTACAGGTTCTGAGGCTGGTGCATCTGGTTATCAGACCGGGGCTCGATTCTGATCTTAGTTGGACCCGACTTCACGGTGAGCTTCTTCTCCTGACGATCCTCGGTAACACCTTGGAGTTTTCTTTTGCTTATTTCCTGTCTATTCCTTTCAGACAGTGGGATTGTATATTATGTTTTGTATATTCTGTTAGTATGCCCGTAGGACTTGTGACACTAGTTCCTGGCACATACGTAGTTGTTATTTTGGTTTACGGGTCTGTATATATATATATATGTTGGCTCATTCCTCTTCATGACTGTTCTGATTAAAACTGGCTATTTATCTTTGTCAAGTCATGTTTTAACTTTTAAAAACTGAGTATATTATAAAGTGTTTAATCTAACAAGAAGGAACCTTTAGTAAATTAAGAGTCGGCTTGCCTGACTCCGCTGTTGGGCGCCATCACGACCTTTGTTAGGATTTTGGATCGTGACAACATGGTATCAGAGCACTAGGTTCACGTAGATCTCACAAGTCATGGGCAGACCTAGTAGAGTCTTGCGGATCGATGTGGAGACGTTTGTACTTATCTTCGGGAGGCTATAGGGTGTTAGGAAAACCTTTCCTTATTTTTATTCTATCGTGCAGTCAATGCTTTACTTAATTTCATTCTTCTATTCTCTCACAGATGGTGAGGACACGTGCATCCGATTTTCTAGACCCAGGAGGGTCCGATACCCCCGTTGTTCGAGGTCGTGGCAGAGGTGGGGGGAGGGCATCGGCCCGAGGTAGGGGACGAGGGCATCCCCGATCTATTCCAGTCATACCACCACCAGAGGACCCTACTATAGAGGAGCAGGGTGAGGTTCCCAGCAGGTCCTGCTCTAGTGGGCTTTCTGACGGCGCCAGGATTCCAGAAGATCATGGGCTGTTTGATGCGGTTCATGGACACTATGTCCCAGGCTGGTTTATTTCCAGCAGATCCTACCACATCTCAGGCAGGAGGTGGAGCCCAGACCCCGACTGCACAGGCTGCAGGGCAGACAACATCACTTTATCATACCCCGGGTACACTGCATGTGGGTGGGGCCCAGCCTGTAGTAGCATCACCTGAACCCAGACTAGCTGCGGACAGTGATCCGCATAAGTTATTGGATAGATGGACTCGGTTGCACCCTCCAGTCTTCGGGGGTGAGCGGGAGAGGATGCCCAGGACTTTATCGATAGGTGCAGGGACAGACTGCACAACATGATGATACTGGAGTCCCATGGAGTGGACTTCACTACCTTCCATCTAGAGGGCAGAGCTCGCAGATTGTGGCAGTCCTACATTCTCAGCAGGCCAGCATATTATCATCCTATCACTTGGGAGCAGTTCACTCAGATGTTTCTAGACAGGTATATCCCACCCTTTGAGAGGGAAGAGCTGCGGTATCAGTTTGAGCAGTTGGAGCAGGGACAGATGTTAATGACATATTATGAGGCTAGATTCTCAGAGTTGTCTCGCCATGCACTTATGATATTGCCTACCGATGCTGAGAGAGTGCGGAGATTTGTAGCAAGGTTGCACTCCGGTATTAGTGCCAACATGGCCCGAGAGGTGGAGAATGGGACTCCCTATCAGCTGGTAGTCGAGATAGCTCGTCGAATTGAGGGCTATCGATTGAGAGGCAGAGAGCAGGGTCAGCAGGACAAGAGGTCCAGAGTCTCCGGGGATTTCAGAGGTGCCCCAGTTAGGGGCAGGGTCAGTTCAGTAGAGGTCAGCTCAGCAGGCCTCCATATCCAGCACCCCCACCACCTCCCCGAGGTGTTCCAGCGAGGGCTCATTTCAGCGTCATACCAGAGTGTTCCTACCACCCTCCAGCTATTCAGAGTTCACCCACTGGTTATCCCAGTTATCCGATATTCCCCAGTCCCTACTTCAGTGCTATGCTAGAGAGTGCACATCGCTCTCCGGCCATTCAGGGTTCCTCTTCGGGGCAGCAAGCTATGATACCCGGAGGGTGTTATGAGTGTGGGGATCCAGGTCATATGAAGAGGCATTATCCCAGATTTTGGGGCAAAGTGGTGCAACAGGTTTTTCAACCTATAGGTCCAGCACCAGCAGTCAGGCCAACTAGAGGTGGGGGACAGGTCGGCAGGGGTCTTCCTAAAGGTGGAGGCCAGTCAGGGGGAGGTCAGCCAAGTCCTGTTCATTCTGGCAGGGCTTAGTCTTCCGGTGCTCCAGCTAGATTCTATGTTATCCCGGCCAGATCAGATGCAGTGGCCTCAGACGCCGTGATCACATGTATTATTACAGTATGTGGTAGAGAGGCATCGATATTATTTGATCCAGGATCCACTTATTCCTATGTTTCGGTCTTATTTCCCATTTTCTGGATATCCCTCGTGAGTCCTTGGGTTCTCCTATTTATGTGTCCACTCCCGTGGGCGATTCTGTGGTTGTAGACCGGATTTTTCGGTCCTGTGTGATTTCATTTTTTGGGTTCGAGACTCGAGCGGATCTCTTATTGCTCGACATGGTTGATTTCGAGATTATTTTGGGCATGGATTGGCTATCTCCTTATCATGTCGTGCTAGATTTCCATGCCAAGACATTTACTCTAGCCATGCCCGAGTCGCCTAGGCTGGAGTGGAGAGGTTCCTCAGTTAGTACAGCCAGACGGGTTATTTCATTCTTGAAGGCTCGACATATGGTCGAGAAGGGTTGTCTGGCCTATTTTGCTTATGTGCGGGACACCACCGCCGAGTCTTCAACGATTGATTCAGTGCCAGTTATTTGAGAGTTTGCTGATGTATTTCCTTCGAATCTTTCGTGCATGCCTCCGGATCGTGATATTGATTTCTGCATTGATTTAGCTCCAGACACCCAGCCTATATCTATTCCTCCGTACCGTATGGCTCCGAAAGATTTGAAGGAATAGCTTGAGGAGTTGTTAGCTAAGGGGTTCATCAGGCCGAGTGTATCTCCATGGGGTGCTGCAGTTCTATTTGTAAAGAAGAAGGATGGGTCTATGTGGATGTGCATTGATTATGGCCAGTTGAACAAGGTCACCATTAAGAACAAGTATCCTTTGCCGCGCATTGATGATTTGTTTGACCAGTTGTAGGGTGCTCGTGTATTTTCTAAGATTTATTTGAGATCGGGGTATCATCAGTTGAGGATTCGGGCTTCAGATGTTCCGAAGACTACTTTTCGTACGAGATATGGCCATTATGAGTTCCTGGTGATGTCCTTTGGTTTGACTAATGCTCCAGCGGCATTCATGGACTTGATGAATAGGGTGTTCAGGCCGTATATTGTTTCCTTTGTCATTGTCTTAATTGATGACATTTTGATTTGCTCACGTAGTCTGGGGGAGCACGAACAACATTTGAGAGTTCTGCTCCAGACTTTGCGAGAATAGAAGCTATATGCTAAGTTCTCCAAATGTGAGTTCTGGTTGGATTCCGTGGAATTCTTGGGGCATGTGGTATCCAGAGAGGGTATCAAGGTTGATCCTCAAAATATCGAGGCAGTTCAGAGTTGGTCGCGTCCTACTTCAGCTACGGAGATCAGGAGATTTTTGGGCCTAGCAGGCTATTATCACCGATTTGTGGAGGGTTTCTCTTCTATTGCAGCTCCATTGACTAGATTGACTCAGAAGAATGCCCCGTTTTTATGGTTTGACGATTGTGAGGCGAGCTTTCAAAAGCTCAAGACAGCATTGACCTCAGCACCAGTTCTAGTATTGCCTTCCAGTTCTGGGATGTATACAGTATATTGCGATGCTTAGCGCATTGGCTTGGGGTGTGTATTGATGCAGGAGGGGAGAGTTTATTGCTTATGCTTCACGCCAACTGAAGGTTCATGAGAAGAATTATCATGTGCATGATTTGGAGTTGGCGACGATTGTTCATGCTCTTAAGATTTGGAGGCACTACTTGTATGGAGTGTCCTATGAGGTTTATACAGACCACCATAACTTGCAGCACTTGTTCAAGCAGAAGGATCTTAATTTGAGGCAGCGCATATGGCTTGAGTTATTGAAGGATTATGATATTACCATTCTTTATCACCCGGGCTAGGGAAATGTGGTAGCAGATGCTTTGAGCAGGAAGCCGGAGAGTATGGGTAGCTTGGCTTATATTGCAGCAGAGGAGAGACCTCTAGCCTTGGACATTCAGTCCTTGGCCGATCTCCTGGTGAGATTAGACCTTTCAGAGCCTCGTCGACTTTTACCACATGTGGTTGCTCAGTCTTTGTTATTTGGGGAGATTAAGGCCCGACAGTTCGATGATCCGTGTTTGGCTGAGCTACGAGAGACAGTGGCTCAGGGAAGGGCCAAGGAGGTTATTATTGGCGAGGATGGTGTTCTGAGACTTCAGGGCTGCTTATGTGTTCCTAAGGTTGATGGCCTGAGGGAGAGGATTCTAGAGGAGGTACACAGTTCTCGGTATTCTGTACATCCTGGTGCTACGAAGATGTATCGTGATTTGAAGAAGCATTACTGGTGGAGGCGAATGAAGAAGGACATTGTGGAGTATGTGACTAGGTGTCTTAATTGCCAGCAGGTGAAGTATGAGCACCAGAGGCTAGGAGGCCTACTTCAGCAGATGCCCATTCCTGGGTGGAAGTGGGAGCGCATCACTATGGACTTCGTGGTTGGGTTGCCTCAAACCTTGCGGAAGGTCGACGCGGTTTGGTTCATTATGGATAGATTAACCAAATTGGCGCATTTCATTCTAGTGGCTACTACATATACTTCTGAGAGGTTGGCACAGATCTACATTCGAGAGATAGTCTGGTTGCATGGTGTGCCGGTGTCCATTATATTAGATCGAGGTCCTCAGTTCACCTCGCACTTCCGGAGAGCATTGCATAGTGACATGGGTACCCATATAGACCTCATCACAGCATTTCACCCTCAGACCGATGATTAGTCAGAGCGCACAGTTCAGATATTAGAGGACATGCTCGGGGCATGTGTGATTGACTTCGGAGGTCAGTGGGACCAGTTCATGCCTTTGGCCGAGTTTGCTAAAATAATAGTTATTAGTCCAGCATTGAGATGGCACCATTTGAGGCTTTGTATGGTCGGCGATGTCGTTCTCCTATCGGGTGGTTTGAGCCTGGCAAGGCTAAGTTATATGGCACCGACCTAGTGAGGGATGCTTTGGAGAAAGTGAAGTTGATTTAGGAGAGGCTCCGCACAGCACAGTCCAGACAGAAGAGTTACACGAATCAGAGGGCGCGTGATGTATCATTTATGGAGGGAGATAGGGTCCTATTGAAGTCTCGCCTATGAAAGGTATTATGAGGTTTGGGAAGAAGGGAAAGCTGAGCCCGAGGTTTATAGGTCCCTTCGAGGTGTTGAGGCGAGTTGGGGAGGTTGCTTATGAGCTGGCCTTGCCTCCCAGTTTATCAGGAGTTCATCCAGTTTTTCATGTATCCATGCTCCAGAGGTACCACGCGGACGTCTCTCACGTGGTTGATTTCAGCACTATTCAGTTGGATGAGAGGTTGGGCTACGAGGAGGAGCCAGTTGTTATTATTGATAGACAGGACCACCAGTTGAGGACCAAGAGAGTTTCCGCTGTAGGGTCCAGTGGAAGGGCCAACCAGTTGAGGAGGCGACCTGGGAGTCCGAAAAGGACATGCGGAGCAGATATCCACACTTATTCAGCACTTCAGGTATGATTCTAGACCCGATCGAAGACGAACTTTTGTTTAATAGGTGGAGAATGTAACGATTCGACCGGTCGTTTCGCGTTATCGGGACCTGTTTCCCTAAATAAAACTTCCCATAGCGGCTTATTGTGATTTATGACTTGCGGGGGCGGGTGGTCCGTAATTCGGAAGTGTTTGGAGTGCTATAGGAACACTTGGTTCCTTAAGGTTGGCCTTTAAGAACAAGTTTGACTTCGGTCAACATTTTGGGTAAACGACCCCGAAATCAAGTTCCAACAGTTTCGATAGCTTCGTATGATGATTTCGGACGTGGGCGTATGGAACAAGTTTTGGATGACCCAGGAGCGTTTCAGCGCCCAATATTGAAATGAGAAGTTCCTATTGTGGTTTGGGATGTGTTTTTGTGTTATCGAGGTCCGAATAGAATTTCGAGACCGGGAATAGTTCCGTTATGTCATTTATGACTTGCCTGCAAAGTTTGGTGTCATTCCGAGTAGCATAGGTCAGTTCGGCGCGTTGTTAGCGAAGTCAAGAAAACTTAAAGTTCCTAAGTTTGGTTCTAAGGGTTTTGGGGTGTGATTTTGAGTTTTAGCGTTGTTTTGGGTGTTCCGAGGCTCGAGCGAGTCTATATTATGATTTGGGACTTGTTGGTATATTTGGACGGAGGCTTGGGTGGGCTCAGGTGCCTCCCGGACACCACACGAGGCTAAAAAACCAGCCGAAATAGCTGCTGGTGCACCTGTTCTGGTGTGACCGCAGGTGCGGTTACCCAATCACAAGTGCGGGACCGCTCCTACGGTCCCTGCCTCGTAGGTGCGACCCCCTAGTGGGCAGGCTGTTTCTCGCAGGAGCCGAGGCACAGGTGCGGTCTCCACTCGTAGGTGCGGGCCCAAACTTCCTCATCCATTTCTGCAGGTGCGAGCCTTGGCTCGCAGGTGCGAGACCGCAGGTGCGATTTCCACCATTTTAGAAAGGCAAACGACTTGGTTATTGAAGGTAAGTAAATTCTACTCTAATATAGCTTCATGCATGAATTCCTAGTTAAGTTTAATCACATAATTAGTGAAAAATCAAGAATTGGGTAGTAACCTAGGGCTTTCGATAATTTGAGAATTTACCCGCGAATTAGCTATGAAATCAAGTGAAAATCGTATATTAATGATCCTTAGGCTTCGGGTGAGTGTTTCCTTCGAGAATTTGTAGAATCCGAGCATGCGGGACCGGGGTTGGTGATGCGAGACTAAATTGCATAGTTTAACATGTGATATACCTTACATTTTATGAGCATTAATGATATAATTACACTTGTTATGTGCTTAATGGAGTTTATTTCATGTGTAGGTGAATTGGAAATGGAAACGGAGCTAAAGGGATGCAAATACGTCAAAAATACGCAAAAGGAGACGCCCNAGGTGCATGACCAGACCTCTTATTGAGAAGACTCCCTATGATTTACTTAAAGGGAGAGAGCCAAATATATCCATCTTAGGGCATTTGGATGTAAGTTCTTTGTGCAAAATAATGGCAAAGAGTCCCTAGGTATTTATGATCCCAGAAATGATGAGGGGGTATTCTTGGGATATTCTTCACATAGTAAAGCTTATAAGATCTATAACAAAATAACTATGCGTGTAGAAGAAAGTGTACATGTAGTTTTTGATGAAAGTAAAATTCTTTCTAAGAGACGAGAACATGAAGATAAAGCAATTGGGCTGGTAAGAAATTTAAATGAAATCACAGCCCAGACTGAAGGTGCACCACAATAAGGAATAGGTGATGGAACGGGTTCTTCTACTCAGGGTAACCTGACAGGGGGAACTGAAC
>ML429613.1:0-36039 GCA_005239525.1 Nicotiana knightiana
AAAGCACATAAAATGCGAGGTATATAATGCTTAAAATCACGAATTCTAGCCACACATCAGCGGGCCCGAGGTCGATTTTTAACTTTTTTGGGAAAACTTAGAAAAACCACGATTATGCATTAAATTTAATTCCTTTAGCAATAATTAATTATATTGAACTAATTATGATTAGATACGAGTGGGTTGGAGGTGAATCCTAAAGAAAAAGTTGTACTTGAGCAGTGAATGGCATACGAAATCGAGGTAAGTGTTGTGCCTAATCTTAGCTTGAGGGGATACGTATTGTATGATTACCTGCTACGTGATTTGTTGTTGAAAGCGATGTATAGGTGAGGTGAAGAGTACCTATACGTTGTAGTAGAGTCATAACATGCGAGTGAAAGTCCATTCTTGTTATTCTTGTAATCTTAAAGCTATTATCCATGCTTATTCTTGCTATTGAAATGTTGGGAGAATTGTATCCAGTTCCACCGAGATGGATAACATTGTGAATATTGATTTGAGGTTGAGATGTTAAATTGTGAAAGTAATTATTGATGAAATATTGATTCCTTGTGAAACTTCTCCTTATCAGTTGTTATTGATTCTGTGAATGGTGAGGAAGAGTGTAAACCACAAAGGGTGATGACGTGAATGATTTATTTATATTGTGAAGAAGATGTAAAGCACGAAGGGTGATGTCGTGCATAATTTATTTATATTGTGAGGAAGAGTGTAAAGCACGAAGGGTGATTCCCTGCACGATTTATTTATATTGTGAGGAAGCATGTAAAGCACGAAGGGTGATGCCGTGCACGATTTATTTATATTGTGAGGAAGAATGTAAAGCAGGAAGGGTGATGCCGTGCATAATTTACTTATATTGTGAGGTTGAGAGTAAAAGCACGAAGGGTGATGCCGTGCATTCTTATTTATTATCTGGTGAGAATGAGAGTAAAAGCACGAAGGGTGATGCCGTGCAGATTTCTTTTCTATTTTGGTTGCTTAATTTGTTGTTGATCACTGTTTCTTTTTTTCTTCTCGTTTTTATCACTCCTTATGTTGAAATTTTCCCACTGTATTAATTCTTTATTTGATGTTATTTCGAATAGCATGATTAGATATGTCCAGGTTTTATGTGGTGTCTTGTCCTAGCCTCGTCACTACTTCGCCGAAGTTATGCTCGGCACGTACCAGTACATAGGGTTGGTTATATTGATACTGCACTTTGCACTTGCTGTGTAGATCCAGGTTTAGGTCTGAGCTGAGTTCGAGTGGTAGCAGACTATTCACATGGAGACACGAGGTAGATATGCCGACGTCTGCAGATTCCTGGAGTCTCTTCCTTATTATTCAGTTTCTGTTTTATTTAGTTCAGAACATATATATATTTTCTTTCAGCCAAATACTTGTAGTAAATTCTTAGTAGTTTGTGAATTGTGACTCCAAATCCTGGGTAGCTAGAGATTAGTATTATTTTCGCAGTAGCGTATACTATTTCATTTGTTATTTTTGGTACCATATATTGGATGGTAATAAAACTTCGTATATATTTTTTAATTATTTTAATGTCGTAACCCTCTAATATTGGCTTGCCTAGCAAGTATAGCGTTAGGCGCCATCACGGTCCCAGCGGTGGAAAATCGGGTCGTGACAAGTTGGTATCATAGCACTAGGTTGCTTAAGTCTCACAATTCACGGACAAGCTTAATAGAGTCTGAGGGATCGGTACGGAGACGTCTGTACCTATCCTCCAAAGGCTATAAGGTTAAGAACAAGTTCACTTTATTCAACTCTGTCATGCGATTCTTGTTATCCCAATACTGATTGAACTCTTCTATTCTTATTCTCTCAAAGATGGCGAGAACACGTACCTCATTTTTGGCTGACCAACTGCCGGACACTCCAGCAGCAGCAACTCCTACAAGTGGAAGAAGCTGAGGCCATGACAGAGGCCGAGGCAGGGGCAGGACTCAGTCCAGTGCTCAGGCAGCAGCTCCAGCTGCGGAGCCTCAGATAGAGCTCGGTGGAGAGGCTCCAACTTAAACCATTTTGGCGGGACCAGCTCAGGTCCTAGAGGGGTTTATTGCTACCCCGGTGCTTCAGGATGCCTTGGTCCGACTAGTGGTCCTTATGTCCTATGATGCTTTATGGAGATTGGATAGGTTTATTAAGATATTCCCTGTTAATTTCAGTGGTGCCACTTTATAGGACCCCCGGGAATATCTTGATAGCTGTCATGAGGTTCTTCGGAACATGGGTACCTTGGAAACCAATGGGGTCGACATTGTTGCTTTCCAGATGACTGGTTCTGCCAAGAAATGGCGGAGGGATTATCTATTGACTAGACCAGCTGAGTCACCTGCTCTTACTTAGGATCAGTTTTCACACCTCTTCTTGGAGAAGTTTCTACCTATTACTACTAAAGAGGAGCGTCGCCGTCAGTTTGAGCGTCTCCAGCAGGGCAGCATGACTGTTACGCAGTATGAGACCCATTTCGTGGATTTGGACCGTCATGATACTCTTTTGCTACCCACAGAGAGGGAGAGGGTTAGGATATTTATTGAGGGTCTTACTCATCCTATCAAATTACAGATGGATAAGGAGACAGGGAGCAAGATCTCTTTCCAGGATGCGGCCAATGTGGCCCGGCGAGTTGAGGTGGTTCTTGGATTGGGAGGTCAGGGGTCATACAAGAGACCTCGCCATTCCGGTGGATTCAGCGGTGCCATATCTGGAGGCGGGGGTACTTTTAGTAAAGGCCATTCTTCCAGGCTATTCCATTCAGCACTTCAGGCATCCATGGTGCCCCAGGCAGTCGCGATCCTTACATGCCTTATTCTGATCAGCCAACTCCTATCAGTGCACCTCCTCTTCAGAGTTTTCAGGGTGGTTATACAGGTTGAAAAGGTCGATTTGCCGAAGTCTTGTTATACTTGTGGTGACCCGAGGCACATTGCTAGATATTTCCCTCGCGCGTCGGGTAGTTCTCAGTATCAGGGTTCTCGTGCTATAGTTTCGGCACCACCTGCCGCACCACCTGCTCCGCCAGCTAGGGGTAGGGGTCAGGTAGCAAGAGGTAGGGGCCAGATTGTTAGAGGTGGAGGCCAGCCCGCTATAGGTGGAGGTCCGCCTATCAGAGATCGTCCCAGAGACATGGTTCAGGATGGTGGGGCCCAGCCCCGATTGTATGCATTTCTCGCCAGAACTGAGGCGGAGTCCTCCGATGTTGTTATCACAGGTACCGTTTCAGTTTGCAATAAAGATTCTTTATTTCTGTTTGATCTGGGGTCTACTTACTCTTATTTGTCATCTTACTTTGCTTCATTTTTGGTTGTTCCCCGTGATTCCTTGAACGTCCCTGTATATGTGTCCACACCCGTGGGGGATGATATTGTTGTAGATCGTGTATATTGATCGTGTGTGGTCGTTATTGGGAGTCTTGAGACCAGGGTAGACCTTTTTCTTCTTGATATGGTTGATTTCGATGTCATATTGGGCATGGATTGGTTGTCACCTTATTACGCTATCTTGAACTGTCACGCCAAGACAGTGACATTAGCTTTGCCGAGGTTACCTCGATTAGAGTGGAGTAGGGACTTCTGGTCATTCCTCCAGCAGGGTTATTTCTTATATGAAGGCTCGGCGTATGGTCGAGAAGGGGTGTTTGGCCTATTTGGCTCATGTTCGTGATTCTAGTGCCGAGGTTTCTTCTATAGACTCGGTGCCTGTCGTTCGCGAGTTTCTCGAGGTGTTTCCTACAAATATGCCGGGGATGCCACCCGATTGGATGTTGATTTTGCATTGATGTGGCTCTGGACACTCAGCCCATTTCTATTTCTCCATACCGGACGGTCCCACCAAAGTTGAAAGAATTGAAGAAACAGCTGCAAGATTTGCTTGATAAGGGCTTCATTAGACCTAGTGTCTCGCCCTGGGGTGCACCGGTTTTGTTCGTGAAGAAAAAGGATGGATCGATGAGGATGTGTATAGATTACCGGTAGTTGAACAAAGTTACTATCAAGAACAAGTATCTGTTGCCGAGGATTAATGATTTGTGTCACGTCCTAAACCTGGGGAGGCGTGGTTGGCACCTGGTGTCGTACTGATCCGAGCGAACCATTATGTAACTCATTTTTTCTGTGACCATCATGGGACAATATGGCAACAACTCGTAGTGCATAACTGTAAGTGGGCAACACTGTATCAGTAAACTATTTTTCTTAAAACATGAATACATATGGGCCGTCAAGGCCTCTGACATACTGTACAAAATGAACCTCTGTCTACAAAGCCTCTAAGATTATTTGACATCAAATGCGACAGGGTACCGGCCTACCCATAAGTCTGTACCAAAATTCTGACACGATGACTCATAGACTCGGTTGCACTCCAAATGAGGTGGAGTCTTACCGATCTTTCGCTGAATGTCAATCTCGACTACTAAGAGAGCTCGTCAAACTGATTATCTATACCTGCAGGCATGAATGCAGCATCCCCAACAAAAGAACGCCAGTACGAGTAATGAACTGAGTATGTAAGGCAGAACTGAAACATAACAATAAGTTAACATTAATTAAAGACATACAATAATCAACCTGAATATCTGAAATGCCACCATATATGCATACTTATTATACTTATATATAATTTTTCTCTTTGAGACTATTATCCATATCGTATGATGCATGACTGCCTAACTGATCAGTGGTAACTGCCCGATCGGCCGTAGCTGGGTGGTAAATATGTAACTGCCCAACCGACCTTAGCTCGGTGGTAAATGCATGACTGCCCGACCGGCTGTAGCTCGGTGGTAAAAATGTAACTGTTCAACCGACGGTAAGCAATGATACATAACTGCCCAACCGGTGGTAACTGCCCGACCGGCCGTAACACTATGGTAAATACATAAAGATGCATGTACATTTATCACTATATTATAAACATTAACTTCTCTATCATATACCATACTCAACTTCATTCAACATTTTAATCATAGTTATTACATAACATTAATTCCATTACTTATTACACGTCATTATCTACTATCACAATTAATCAAAATCAATTATCTAAAACTACACCACAAAACACCTAACTCCATCAATATCATACAGCCTTAACACATTATAATTATACTATATTAAACTATATACACAATCGTATATCTTTTATGTTAGTACCCAAAAGTTGTCAAGATAGCCATTGTTAACGGTGCAATTATCAATCATGACAATATGTGATAATTGTCTTACATCAAGTTGAATGAATTTCATCATAGTATTTATAAAATCATACATATCACAACGTCAAACTACCTATACAACTAAATAAAAATGCATTATAAACCTTTATTATGCATGGATCATTACTTCAAAATCAATCTACGACAATCTAACGATATATTATAATCAAAATTGATATTTTATAACATTTTGTGTTGTTACAATATATACTATATTACAATTCATTATGTTATAGTTCATAATCAATTTTCAAGTGTAACTTGTCACAAACAACCACAAACTATAATATTAATGTGTTTCTTTAATCAATTATTGATCACAATATGACTACTCTGCTCTTAAATATCATGTAATAACACAATAGTGTAAGTCTAATATTACAAATAATCACGTTATAGTTGTTCATTATATGCATATAATTCTGCATGTTTAGTTAAACTATAAAAACTATATTTATAAACAAATCCCAACACATATATTTGTAACACAAGTTCTCTATCGTATACCTTAATAGGGACTGGGACATATGTAGACATGCTTGAATATTATTTTACCGGAATGAATAACATAGGCATCCTTAACTGCTAAGAGTAGAATCACTTATGGAATAGCATTACGTTTACATATCGTTACTTGGATCATGCCAAAATAAAGAAGAGATAACCTTAACATACCTAGAATAGGGAAAACTCTATATACTATTCTTTGTGAAGATTGTACTGGGATTTTCCTTTTTGAATTAGCATAACAAGATGGAACAAATTATAAGCAACAAAGACGATACAAGAAAAATATGTGGCAAAAGAAAATTGTTATAATGTAAGTTTCTGGACATACACATTTACTCACAGAACGAAAAGGAAATTCCTCCAAAACTGAGTACTTTAACTTTTGATTTTGACTTTCACTTTTGGAATCCGTTTGGTAGAAGGGATCATAAATGGTTGATAGTTAAGTCTTAATGTGCAAGGTAGGCTGATATTCCATTTTTGGATCTTGTAAGAATCTCATTTTGCACTACAAATGTTAGAAGGCAAATGAGGTTGCCACCTATTTCTATGGTTTTAAGAGTTACACTTTGATTAATCATTGGCGACCACGTGAGGGTCTCATCCTTATCCTATAATTAAACACTAATCAACTTAATTAAATTCTTAACTTCCTACAAAAATTAATAATTACCCGATTATCCACATAATTAAAAATTATCTCATAAACTATCTCATATTCTATCTATAAGTTAAAGCATATTCGAAAGTAGTAATATTGATAACTATATAAAATCATATTTTTTCCAAACTACTTTAAAAATATTCTACTCAAAATACCATATCAAATGTATATAACGATGTCAAGGTTATTAAATTTACGGGGTGTAACAATTGGTTTGATCAGCTTCAGGGTGCCAAAGTGTTTTCAAAGATCGATTTGAGATCGGCTACCATCAGTTGAAGATTAGGGCATCCGATGTCCCTAAGACAGCTTTTCGGACGAGGTATGGGCACTATGAATTTCTGGTGATGTCTTTTGGCTTGACCAATGCCCCCGCAGCATTTATGGACTTTATGAATCGGGTGTTCAAGCCTTATCTAGATTCCTTCGTAACTGTGTTTATTGATGACATTCTAATATACTCCCGCAGTCGGGAGGAGCATGAGCAGCACCTTCGGTAGCGCTTCAGACTTTGAGGGACAGTCAGTTGTATGCTAAATTTACAAAGTGCGAGTTTTGGTTGGATTCAGTCGCTTTCTTGGGTCACGTTGTATCAGTAGAGGGTATTCAGGTAGATCCTAAGAAGATTGAGGTTGTCAAGAACTGGCCTAGACCCACTTCAGCCACGGATATCAGGAGCTTCTTGGGTTTGGCAGGTTATTATCGTCGATTTGTGGAGGGTTTTCATCTATAGCAACTCCAATGACTAAGTTGACTCAGAAGGGTGCCCCATTCAAATGGTCAGACGAGTGTGAGGCGAGTTTTCAGAAGCTTAAGACAGCCTTGACTTCAGCACCGGTGTTGGTATTGCCCTCAGGCTCAGGATCTTTCACGATATATTGTAATGCCTCCCGCGTGGAGCTCGGAGCGGTATTGATGCAGGAAGTCATGGTGATTGCATATGTGTCTCGACAGTTGAAGATTCATGAGAAGAATTACCATGTCCATGACTTAGAGTTGGCAGCCATTGTTCACGAAGATTTGGAGGCACTATCTTTATGGCGTGCCGGCTGAGGTTTCCACAGATCATCGCAGCCTTCAGTATTTGTTCAAGAAAAAGGATCTCAATTTGAGGCAAAGGACATGGTTATAACTATTGAAAGACTATGATGTCACTATATTGTATCATCCGGGAAAGGCCAATGTGGTGGTCGATGCATTGAGTAGGAAGGCAGTGAGTATAAGCAGCCTGGCATTCATTCCAGTCGACGAGAGACCGCTAGCTTCAGATATTCAGACTTTGGCCAACCAGTTTGTGAGGTTGGATATTTCAAAGTCTAGTCATATTCTAGCTTGCACAGTAGCTCGGTCTTCCTTATTTGAGTGTATCAGAAATCGGCAGTATGATGACCCTCACTTGATGATCCTTAGGGACACAGTTTGGCACGGTGGTGCCAAGCAGGTTACAGTTGGAGATGGCGGTGTTTTGAGGATGCAGGGTCGAGTGTGTGTGCCTAATGTTGATGGGCTTCGTGAGTTGATCCTTTAGGAGGCTCACAGTTCTAAGTATTCTATTCACCCAGGTGCTGCCAAGATGTACCAGAACCTGCGGCAGCATTATTGGTGGCGAAGGATGAAGAAGGATATTGTTGCTTACGTGGCTCGGTGCTTGAATTATCAGTAGGTGAAGTATGAGCATCAGAAACCCGGTGGTTTGCTTCAGCAAATGGAGATTCCTGAGTGCAAGTGGGAGAGTATCACTATGGACTTTGTTATTAGACTCTTACGGACTTAGAGGAAGTTCGATGCCGTGTGGGTTATTGTGGATAGGCTGACTAAGTCAGCACTTCATTCCTGTGGCAAGTACTTACTCTTCGGAGTGGTTGGCAGAGATTTATATTCGGGAGATCGTTCGCCTTCATGGTGTGCCTGTGTCTATCATTTCTGATCGAGGTACGCAGTTTACCTCGCACTTTTGGAGGCAGTACAACGTGAGTTGGGTACGCGGGTTGAGTTGAGCACAGCATTCCATCCTCAGATGGACGAGGAGTCCGAGTTTACTATTCATATCGTGGAGGATATGCTTCGCGCTTATGTTATATATTTCGAAGGATCGTGGGATCAGTTCTTGCTGTTAGCGAAGTTTTCCTACAACAACAGCTACCAGTCGAGCATTCAGATGGCTCCCTATGAGGCATTATATGGTAAACGGTGCAGATCCTTAGTTGGATGGTTTGAATCGGGGGAGGCTCGGTTGTTGGGTACCTACTTAGTTCAGGAGGCCCTGGACAAGTTAAAGATTATACAGGATCGACTTCGTACAGCTCAGTCCAGGCAACAGATTTATGCCGACCGTAAAGTTCGTGATGTAGCATTCATGGTCGGAGAGAGGGTATTACTTTGGGTATCGCCCATGAAAAGTATTATAAGATTTGAGAAGAAGGGCAAGTTGAGCCCTAGGTATATCGGGCCATTTGAGATTCTCGAGACAGTGGGGGAGGTAGCTTATAGACTTACGTTACCTCCAGGGTTATCCTCAATTCATTCGGTATTCCATGTGTCCATGCTCCGGAAGTATCATGGTGACCCATCCCACGTGTTAGATTTTAGCTCTGTCCAATTGGACAAGGATTTGACCTATGAGGAGGAGCCGGTAGCCATTCTAGAACGGCACGTTCGTCAGTTGAGGTCAAAAGAGTTACCCTTCAGTTCGAGGGTAGTGGAGAGGTCAGCCTGTTGAGGCAGCTACTTGGGAGTCCGAGTCGGACATGCGGAGTAGATATCCACACTTCTTCGCCAATTCAGGTACTTTTCTATGTTTCGAGGATGGACGTTTGTTTTAGAGGTGGAGATTGTGATGACCCAAAGGATTATCTTATGATTTAAGACTCTATTTCGGGCTCTTTAGACTTAAAAATATTATTTTTATTCACCTCGATTTGCGTGTGCAATCTACGCATGAATTCGGAAAGCCTTTATGTGAAAATACATGAAATAACAATTTTTGAGAGTTAAAATTTTGATTTTTAGTTGACTTTGGTCAACGTTGTGAGTAAACAGATCCGGACCCGTGTTCCGATGGTCCCGGGAGGTCTGTAGTAAAATATGGGACTTGGGGCGTATGCCCAAAATTGAACCCTGAGGTCCCTAGCTCGAGAAATGAATTTTTGATGAAAATTGTTAAACTGAAATTAAAAGGAATTAAAGAAATTGATTAATGTTTGAACTCGTTGGTATCGGGCCCATATTTTGGTTCTGGAGCCCAGTACAGGTCTATTATAACATATATGTCATGTCTGTGAAATTTGGTGGAAATCGGAGTTTATTTGACGTGATTTGGACGTCCAGTTGAGAAGATAGTAATTTTGAAGTGTTCTTGAGAAATTCATGAGTTTTGATGCTAAATCCGTAGTTTTAGGTGTTATTTTAGCGATTTGATCGCACGAGCAAGTCCGTAGAATATTTTTAGACTTGTGTTCATGTTCGATTTGGAGCCCCGAGGGCTCGGGTGAGTTTCGGGTAGGCTTCGGGATGTTCTAAACTTAGAGAAATCTGTTGTTTTATTGTTGCTGATGCGCAGAAATTTTGTGCTTTGCGATCGGGAAGTCTCTCTCGCGATCGCGAAGTGTAACCAGGCTGTGGGAGAAATCCTTCTTCGTGAACGCGAAGTACTGGTCGCGAACGCGAAGCACTGGAGGGTGGTAGCCTTCACGAACGTGACCAGCCTTCCGCGAATGCGATGAGTTACGGGACCTGGGGGAGGGGAGTCTCGTCTACTACGCGAACGCGGCCACTGGGTCACGAACGCGGCCACTGGGTCGCGAACGCGTCCACTGGTTTGCGAACGTGATGGATTGGGAGGAAATGACTTTCGCGAACGCGTGGAATGACCCGCGTATGCGAAGTCCAATAGGGTCAAAGCATCGTGAATGTGACAGGTCCTTCGCGAACGCGAAGAAGACCTGCCCAGCGATTAAAACGGGAATTTGGCCATTCTTTCATATTTACAAAACCAAGAAGGCTTAGAGGCGATTTTCAAGAGACACGTTCTTCCCCAAAGTGTTGGTAAACGATTCTTAACTACTCTTTTTCAATTACCCATTGTTTTTCATCAATTTACAACTAAAAATCTAGGGGTTTCATGGTAGAAATTGGGAGTTTTGGAAGAATTAAGGAAATTTATATAATTGGAATTTAGACCTCGAATTGAGGTCGGACTTCGAAACTAATTACATATTCGGGCTCGGGGGTTAACGGGTAAACAGATTTTGGTTCTAACCTCGAGTTTGGACCAAGCGAGCCCGGGGTCGATTTTTAACTTTTTTGGGGAAAACTTAGGAAAACCGTGATTATGCATTAAAGTTAATTCCTTTAGCAATAATTAATGATGTTGAACTAATTATGAGTAGATACGAGTAGGTTGGCGGTGAATCCTAAAGGAAAAATTGTACTTGAGCAGTGAATGGCCTACGAAATCGAGGTAAGTGTTGCGCCTAACCTTAGCTTGAGGGAATAGGTATTGTGTGATTACTTGCTACGTGTTTTGTTGCTGAAAGCGATGTATATGTGAGGTGACGAGTACCTATACGTTGTAGTCGAGTCATAACATGCGAGTGAAAGTCCATTCTTGTTATTCTTGTATTCGTAAAGTCTATTATCCATGCTTATTGTTGCTATTGAAATGTTGGGAGAATTGTATCCGGTTCCACCGAGATGGATAACATTGTGAAAATTGATTCAAGGTTGAGATGTTAAATTGTGAAAGTAATTATTGATGACATATTGATTCCTTGTGAAACTTCTCCTTATCAGTTGTTATTGATTCTGTGAATGGTTGGGAAGATTGTAAAGCACGAAAGGTGATGTCGTGCATAATTTATTTATATTGTGAGGTTGAGAGTAAAAGCACGAAGGGTGATGCCGTGCATTCTTATTTATTATCTGGTGAGAATGAGAGTAAAAGCACGAAGGGTGATGCCGTGCATTCTTATTTATTATCTGGTGAGAATGAGAGTAAAAGCACGAAGGGTGATGCCGTGCATTCTTATTTATTATCTGGTGAGAATGAGAGTAAAAGCACGAAGGGTGATGCCGTGCAGATTTGCTTTCTATTTTGGTTGCTTAATTTGTTGTTGATCACTGTTTCTTTCTGTCTTCTCATTTTTCTCACTCCTTATGTTGAAATTTTCCCCCTGTATGCCCCATTCCCATTAATTGTTGTTTTAATTCTTTATTTGATGTTATTTCGAATAACATGATTATATATGTCCAGGTTTTATGTGGTGTCTTGTCCTAGCCTCGTCAGTACTTCACCGAGGTTAGGCTCGGCACTTACCAGTACATGGGGTCGATTGTACTGATACTGCACTCTGCACTTTCTGTGCAGATCCAGGTTTAGGTCCGAGCTGAGTTCGAGTTGTAGCAGACTATTCGCATGGATGCACGAGGTAGATATGCCGACGTCCGCAGATTCCTGGAGTCTCTTCCTTATTATTCAGTTGTTGTTTTATTTAGTTCAGAACATATATATATTTTCTTTCACCCAAATACTTGTAGTAAATTCTTAGTAGTTCGTGAATTGTGACTCCAAACCGTGAGTAGCTAGAGATTAGTATTATTTTTGCAGTAGCGTATACTATTTCATTTGTTATTTTTGGTACCATATATTGAATGGTAGTAAAACTTCATATATATACTTTAATTGTTTTAATGTCGTAACCCTCTAATGTTGGCTTTCCTAGAAAGTACAGCGTTAGGCACCATCTAGAATTCATCACAAGCCCTGAATCTCACATCTACACATTGTATTAATCTGAACAGGTGTATTAGGTCATAACCATAACCCCAAGATGAAATCGCATAATACGCCTCATTACTCAGACACTCACAACAGGAACCGTTGACCACTATTACTGCCAAAACAAACCAGGTGTCTGTAGCAAACCTCATATCTATTAGAGCCTCGTTCAAACCTTCATACCCTACCGATGATGAAAGAAACACGCATAACCTCTTAACCACTCATCTGATCAATAAGTCAAGAAACTCACTCGTCCGACCAAGGCCATTGCCCAAATCGTCAACAAAATATAGTGTTATTCTTCCAAACTTCCCTTATCCCAATACGATAGTGAAAATCTCAAGTCTAGAAGCCTTATCTCAGCCAATATAAGCAGCCCCTCCGACAAGTATCAAAAATGATCATATGGAACCCCACACAATGTCCCAAACACCAACAAGTAATAATTCAGACATGACAGATAACAGTAAGAGAGCTAAATAAGAAGACTACTAAACAAGTTAAGCAGGCAGGGAAATTTTAGCATTTTATTATGAACTATTTTCAACAAGGTGAAAGAAAAACTACACGAAGTAAGCATCAGGAGTTACATCTCATCAGAGTACCATTGCGGCGTGCAACTGGATCCATCATATCAATCCACATAGAGTACCCATCAGGCCATAATACTCGAGCTCACTGATCACATGTGCGTCAATATCAAGCACATCAGAGTGCACAAAATATAACTGTGGGAAGATTATTGGGAACAAACAATACGGAGAAGAACAAGCACAACTATGGTGCCATAAGCAAATCAGCCTCACGAAGGCCATTCGCCCGTAGTGCCATGAGTCCTAAACTAAATTACAATATGCGCACGAAGAACCAGGTAACCCTCACAAACCGTCATAGCATAAGAGAGGAATACATAATACAGACCAAGGCGCGAATAGCATCTATTCCGCCCGATGATATACCTGTGGTAACAGTTGTGCAGCAGCACGCAAATCTGATCCGATACAGAATACACACCCTCATTGGGCCTACCAATGGGCCCCAAATCAACTCATGTCATTTCCGAACAGACAAATAGCCAATCTTGTGCTATGAATGCATAAGCAGGTACCCAAAAGTCCATAGCGACATAACCATGACACACACTATCATTTGGCTTGCTTTGGCCATATTTCACAGTCCACAACCACGAAACAATCTGCTTCTGGAACTCCCAGTCTCCAAATCCATATAACACACGAATCACTCTACCTGATCCCAACTCCACCGCCCAAATGTCTAACACATCTCTTGAATACGATCATCCCACGAGGAATACTTCTATAATTCTTCCGAGCCATATAGCAAACTCTGAATCTCAGCAGTCGACTAACTAGGCGAGTACCACAATATCAATGATGCATCTGTAAGTCAAAACACAATGCGCCTTCTGAAATGCACGCCCGTCTCAGGCAACATCGGGTAGTAATAGCATCCATCTAGACATCTGAAACCTCCCGTACTGTCTAAGAATCCATGACCTTCCTTTCAAAACTGAATCATGACCTTATGCATGCAAAACTCAATCCAGATCAGCCAGGAACCTTATATTTGGTCTCATCCAGGAGGAAATCCCACTATGTAACACGTTTCTCATGCCAGTAGGAAATATTCACCTTGAACCGTGATAAAAATCATCGAGAACCCCTTGGAATCCGTTTGCACATAACCAAGTTATCATAATTGAATCCCGATAACTCAACCAAGCCACGCAGTTTCCCAAAACCCATGAGCATTGCCAACGAAACACTTGTGGAGACCCGCCACATCATAAGTACCCAAAGAACCGATCATATCATTACCGTGTTGATCCAATTTGCTATCAAACTGCCCTGTTTCCTCTGAGTTCCTTCCAAATTACCCTCAAGTTGATACCCCTCCTTGCGAGAACACCATAATCCTTACCCAAAGCTCGCCATGAGAGATCCTAGCATAAGAACCACACCGCCTCAAGGCCCATAAGTCGTTGCATTCCCTCTTCGCAACCCAAAGCACCACAACTGAGGCACCCACTCTGATGAGACCTTCTGTGAATCTAAAGTCGTTTCCTCCACCACTTAGTCTTCCTGTCAAGGAAATGCATAATCCGCAATGATACAGAAATACCACGAGCCTTGACACCATCCAATGTAAATATCATATTCTAGCCACAACTACTAAGCCATCACTTAATCTTCCTGAGTCTGAACTCCTCAATAAAGCATGAGAATCAAATTCGTCTCGCAACTAAACAACATGAAAAATCTTCCAACACACTCATAACTCGGAACTACACATCACATTATGATAGAAACCAAGCACCCATCAGTCCTTTTTACACCTCAAGCAAACTCCTCTCTTCCCACTCAAGTCATCTAAACATAACCCACAATCATATCCTACTCACTATTTAGTCATCCAACCACTTGCCGATCATAAATTCCACTCATAGGGACATTACCTGAGTTTAAGTCCAAACGCATGTGTTCACACAACCAAAATCCATGTGCTCAAACTACAGTCCAAACGATTACAAATAATTACACAATCTATTGAAAACTACATAAACAAACTAATAAAATCTAAAGCCACCAAGGACAAGTGGCATCTATATCCAGAATGCATGAACATCTTCAAGGTCAGCTCCCTACATCACCAGCAGCTCTACTCCAAAATTCTGCACACAAGGTGCAAAAGTGCAGTATGAGTACAACCAACCCCATGTACTCAGTAAGTATTTTGTCTAACCTCGTTGAAGTAATGACGAGGCTTTTTAGTAAAAATATGCTCACTAATAAAAGTCTGTACCGAAATCTGCAATATAACTATACTACAATATAACAGAATAGATTATACGAAATGAAAGTACAAAACAATAACAGAGTACTGGAAGAAACCACAATTCAACAGGTACCAATATCTCATCCAATCCTTTCCTTAGAGCGAAAACCAATAAATCACAATAATCACCTCAAAACTTTCATAATGTGATACTCAAGACATCAAATCCAACGGCACAGAAACACCCTTCGTGCATTTATCTCATCCTCACCGATTATGCGTAAAACAGTACCAACCGAATGGCAGAAATGCCAATAACAAAAATGACAAAGTAGGAAAATAGCAATGAAGAACGAAAATGGACATAAGAACATCAGTAACAAACTAGGCAGAAAGCATAGAGGTAATGACAATGATTAGGAAAAAGGAATGTAACTTCAACTAACTAGCATGGTGAAGGCTTGAAGATAAATATGACAAATAAGGAAGCGAACACATGATCTTTAAGTGTTAACAAGTAGAAACATGAACGACTAACATGTAAGAAGACCTACACTTAAGTGCAACAAAACAGATGACATGGATACAATCATAACAGCAGGAAGTAGGCATGATATTGGCAAGTTAAGCAAATAGAAGGCATGGTAACACGACAACAATTGTGATAGAGGATAAAGACAGAACAGTGACGACAAATCACATAAGAACCATACGATAATAACAACTCAAGGTAAATACACGAAGATATCTGCAAGAAAAGGATATCACAACATAATGCATGTCTCTCGTCCTCACTTGCACAGAAACACCCTTCATGCCATGAACTCGCAATAACATGAAATCATAATAATCTAAATGCAATGGCACGGAATCACCCCTCGTGCTTTACTCACATAACATGACACGACATCACCCTTCGTGCTTTTACTCACAAATGATATGGCACGGCATCACCCTTCGTGCTTTTACTCACAAATGATATGGCACGGCATCATCCTTCGTGTTTTTACTCTAAATGATATGGCACGGCATAACCCTTCGTACTTCACACTCTCCTCACATGATAATGTATATACAATGGCACATCATCACCATTCGTGCTTTACACTCTTCCTTGCCAAACATATGTATAACAATGACAACAAGGCAAGGAACATAAATAACATCAAGGAGAGTGTTTACACGAATAATCCAAATGAATCTCAATCACAACTTTCCAAGCAACCAATGGTTCAATAAACTCGCAAGAACCTTATTATTCAGGTATTTCCACAAATCTCACGAATGATCTACAACCCAAGTATAGAATCTAGTATCCCAAGAATATTGGCGTAGCAATGTAATAATGATTACGCATAGTGATGACCGAGTTAAACACATCAATGTATTCTCAGAATTCCATCAAATTTGATCAATTCATAATGAACTAAGTCTTAGTTTCCAACATTTAATACTATATTCTTAGTATCTAGGAATCAAGTAAGGTATGAAGCAAGAAGTTCATGTGAATATACAAGACACAATTATAACATAATTTACCCCAAGCATGGTCAACCCTGGCACATGCATATATGCTCGTCACCTCATATATGTATCACCCCCGCATGTAGCAAACGATGTCAAATAGTAGGAAAAATTTCCTCAACAAAGTTAGGCAAGACACTTACCTCAATTCGTCTAATTCAATACTCAATTTCTCTTTTTCTTTTACAAAATTAACCTCCGCTCGGCTCAATCTAACCAAAGACGACTTAAATACATCACACAATGCAAGGGAAAATAATTTCAATTAATAAAGCTGTGATTTTTATTCAATTTCTAAAAAGTGAACCCCCTGGCCCGCCCGGTCAAAACTCGGGTCCAAGGGTAGGTCTTGAATACCCATAGCCTCACGAGTCCAAATACGTACTTTGTTTCCAAATCCAAGTCCTATTCGACTCTCCAATCCCAAATTTTTATTTTTTTCAATGTTTTGACAAAATCCCCAAATTTTCCCCCAGATTCTCATGAAATTGATGTTAGATCTTATATAAAATCATGAACTGTAATTGAGAATTGATTAGGCACTTACCCCAATGATTGGTATGAAAATTCATTCATAAAATTGCCTCCATCAAAGTTAGGGTTCAAAATATAAAAAATTAGAGCTAAGTTTCGGAATTCTCAACATTTAGCAGGCTGCAGATGTTGCATTTGCGAAAGGGGCTTCACAAATGCGACCTCCGCAAATGCGAACAAAATATCGCAAATGCGAACTGGAGACGTTCCTGCTAAGGTCGCATTTGCGACCAAAAGCTTCACAAATGCAAAAAAGGGGGCCATCGCAAATGCGAGATATTCTTCGTAAAAGCGAACTCCAGCCCAGTGTTGCGGCCAAATGCACACGCAAGTATACGCGGTCGTCAAGTAATAAAGTGACTAAAAGTCGAATGTCGAACCCACGAGGACTTGTGATTAACTATTAACTAAATTAGACTATCCTAACTATCTAAACAAGAATTAAAACTACTAAATATTGAGTCTAAACTAATTAAAATAAAGAAAAATAAATAATCTACTCTGAACAAATGAAGAGCAGATTTTTATGTTATCAATGTGATGAAAACGATCTAGGGTTATGGGCTATTTAACAATCCTATTGTATTCTTTGATTGAATTGATTAACTAATTTATCTAGATTATTGGTTGACAGGGTTAATATTGCTCATAAGAATCTGTCGAATTATTACTCGCCTATTCAAGCTAACCTAACGCCTATATGTCTATGGAATTAGAACTAACAAGAACGCATTTATAATTCTTATAAATAAACTAAGCAAGGCAATTAGGTATATGTCTATCCTAACCACGAATTTGTTCCCCGATGCCCAGGTTCAAGAACTTGCTCAACTCAATCCTATGTGCAATCTAGAATTCCCCATTTCGAGTTCAATTCTAGATTCGTGGATAGTATTCAACTGGTAATCAGGCAATCAAATAACTAAGCGCAAGATTGAATAAATAAACCAATATGATAAACTAAGAAATCAAAATCAATATCCGAATGACAATAGTCGTGAAAGAACCACAACCCTAGAACGTGAAGTTTACCTTCACATGGACATGGTAGCCAAACAACAAATCATACAAAGAAACATAAAAATTACTAAGTTTGGTGGAAGAAAGATGGAACTTGATGAATTCCGGCCTCCACGGCGGCTCTGTGCTTGTGTTTTCCTCTCAAAAACGTCCTCACGTCCAATAATCACGTCGCCCCCCTCCAATAATAGGTTTTTTGTTGGATTTTATATGAGTTGGGGGCGTCTAGGAGTTAAAATACACGAGTCCTAATCAGAATAGGGAAGTTTCATGCCTCAAGAATCCAGGGCAGCGTGGGGCGCTTGCCCTGGCGCTCAAAAGTTAACCATTCTGGAAACTGTGCCACAGCCAGCGCCCCACGCTTGTTGTGGCCCTCAAAATTCAATTTTTGCCTTTTTGCTCCAATTCAGGCCATTTCGTCCCAAATTGTATCCGAATGATTCCTACACATAGAAATACCAAAATTTAGCACAAATCATCATATTAAACATCTTAAATCTATGAGACATGAGGAAAATGTGAGGCGATTTGTATTAAAATATGCATACATTAAGCCGATTATCAACACCCCACACTTAAACGTTGCTCGTCCTTGAGTCAACCAACAAATAACTCTATTTTTTAGCACCCTACACCAATGACCATGGTTGATAGCAACAATCAAACTCTAGCAAATGCAGTCACCACACACTTCCCTTTAACTTATGTCATACTTCAAAAATATTCAAACAAAGACAACATGCTCACAACAATCCTAACCTCAAAAACCGACTCAATGTCACAATGCACTCATGGCTTGAACACCCAACTGTTTAACCAAAGAACTAGACCCTTTGACTGAAGCTTATTTTTAAAATGAATACGGGTTACTGATAATCAAGATAATGGGAAAAATGAATAATAAAAAATATTGCAGAAATAAAAGATCGACGTTGATTGTATTCAAGAATCAGATGCCTTTACAAGTTGTATTCCCCTCCCTTATATAGGAGATTCTTATAACGTACAAATATTGCTATGGTTACTCATTAATGACTAATTATGATATTAATGAGGAGTTACAAAGGATAACGGTAATTGGGGTTCAGTTACATAACGTTCGAGTAATCAATTGTGGTCCCTGAATTCTCTCGTAGCTTTGTCTAGATTCATTATGACCGTGCCTCTCTCCCGTTTTGATCAAGTTGAGTTTCCCGTGGCTGATAAGTTCGTGGGTTTACTGAACCATGCCTCTTTGTACCGTATCTCTTCAAGGAGTCACGTCCAGCTGTCGCGTTTTCCTGTGTCTACGTGACTGGTTGAGTTGTCAAAAGCTGGCTTACATGTGAAACTCTTTTTTACCAATACAGATAGTCCCCCACTTACCATATATTTAACGATTAATATTTGGTAAGTGGATATTAATTTATGGTGGGAATATTTTGCTTCCGCTTTTCCTTGAATTATTGTATCCTTCTCTGTGCCATAGGCGTCATTTGTCACTTCCATTTAATGCTCATACCACATGTCCTTTTCGGATTGGTTCTGCATTTACTCAGCACCTTTTAGGGCTTTTTGTGGATGTGACAGTCCCGATGTGACATCTTCAATTATGACTTTTCATCATTATTTTCCTTTTTCTTCATGTTTGACGGTTGTCTTCACGTATAAAATCATGTTTTCTTTTCTTTGCTTCCACGAAACACTTTTCTCACTTTGTCTTTTGTAAAAAACTTTCTTCTTTGCCTTTGTAAACATGTCTTCTTCAAACCAACCTCAAAGTGTAATTGATATTGAAAGTTCAGCGCCTTCTTGTGCTCCGACTAGGAGTCGGAGGGGTGGTAGACTTAGAAGTCTAGGATCTACTCCTTCGAGGGGCTCTTCTTCTTCTCAGATAGTTCCTTATCCTTCCACTAGATCTCCAGTTTCTCCGAGATTTAGGGTTTCTCGGTCTTTGTCTAGGGGTTGAGGCGAACGCCTTCGTGAACCTGGAGTCGATGAAATTGTCCTTGCTGAGTTTTTTTTCGCTAGGGATAGTCAAGTTCTTGTAGATCAATCTTATTCTCTTGATAGTGTAGAAAGATATCCAACCCTTGTAACTGATGGTCAGATTTCCCTTGTTCGTAGGGAATGCTTTTGGAAATCAGACTTTCCTATCTATATTCCGAATAGTAATCAAAGAACAATATCTTACAAGACGGGATATTCTTTTGTTTATACGTATCCTTTCACTTTAGGGTTTAGACCCCCCATTGAACAAGTTATAATTGATTTTTGCCGTTTTTCAATATCTGCTTAGGACAAGTTGGCCCACTTGTGTGGCGAGTTGTCGCATGCCTTAGGAGTTTGGCTTATTTAGCCTCGGTTCCTTTTACCTTCAACCATCTTATTCACCTCTACTCTCCTACTTTATTTTGTGAAGGGGTTTTTACTCTGACTGCTAGAAGCAACAGAGTGTTGGTAACCCCTGGAGACGATAAGGATAGGGGTTGGTACCTCCAGTATGTTGTTGTACCCACTGCTGGTTTAGTGGGTGAAGAAAATCTTCCCTTCCCTGAGAAGTGGAATCGCGCACGTGAGTATGCTTTAGCTTGCATTTACTTTTTCTTGTTTTGACTTGAGATGTTTTATTTAACATTGTATCTGCTTATTTTTCTTTTCTCAGCAATCATGAATACTGTTGAGAATGTCTCCGGTATTCGTGATTGGGTAAAAAAATTGTTATTTGTTGCTCCTTTAGAAGAAATATCTTGGAAGTACCTCGCTGGGAGGTATGGTTGGCAAGTAAAGACCCACGGTAAGTGAAGCTTTTGTTCTTGCTTCTTTCCTTACTCGAGTCTTTTTTTTTTGTCGTTTAACTTTTTTTCCCTTTTTAATAGGATTCTCTGCTCGTGGGATGTCTTCTTCCTCTATCCCGAAGATGTCCTTGGATCAAGCCCAGGAAATTATTGTTGGTTCATCTTCCTCGAAGAGGAAGATTAGTGAGTCTCGTTCCATAGAGGAAGAGGAAGAGGGTGCTTTAGTGCACAGGCCACGAAGAAGGCAAATGGTTTTAGATGATGAGCCTACTACCTCAACCTAGCCTTCCGTGATTGAGCCCCTTGTCTTTGATGATGTTTCACATTCCCCTTTTCATGATGGTATTGATCTTGCTCCTGACGACGTCCCTTTGGCTGCTATCTTTCCTTCTTCTTTGAGAGAAGTTGTTTCGTCTATTCCTTTGGCTATCTCAACTTCTGCTGCTGCTTTGCCTGTAACTTCTTCAACCCTTCAACTTTTCGTACCTGCTTCTTTGCCCGTGGCTTCTCCAGCTCCTCAACCTTCCGTGCTTGTTGTTGCTCCATCCCTGCCTGCTTCCATGCCTTCCGTTAGGGAAGTAGGGTCTTCCAGCAGAGAGATACGGCGGGTGGTAATAGAGGTTCCAGCTAAGGGAAACCTTTTCAAGAAGATGGGTGAGCCTGAAGTGTGGCTCAAGCTTTTGATAGGTCCCGCTGAGAAAGCAAAGCTAGCTAGCCGCGATGCTCTTACATGGGCCAATAAGGTCGTGCATACCTCTTTGAAGGTATGGTGTAAGTTCTCCTCTTTCACTCTCGTATATGAACTTTACCATATCTGACTGGTTTATTTCTTGTAGATGAACCTTATAGGCATGGAGCTTATGAAGAGGATTTCAAACACAGACCAAGAGACAAGAGAGTTCCAGGCAGAAGTTGATAATTGGAAAGCACAGTATGATAGCCTAAGGATTGACATGGATGCTATAGAAGAGGAAAGGAGAACCTTAAAGCGGCATATGAGACTTATGGCAGCAGAACTAGCAGTGGAGCGGGCTTCTTGCAGTCAAGCTGACAAATATAAAAGTGTTATGGAGTCTTCGTTCGCGGAGCAGCTGTCCCGTGCCTCGGAGGAGATTAGAGACTTGAAGAACTTGTTGGGGCAGAAGGAAGAATACTCAGGCGAGCTCGTGCAATCACTCACTCATACTCAAGAATATCTTCGAAGGTCTTTAGACAAAGCTCAAACTTTAGAGGAGTCGATTGTTCCATTAAGGGCCGCTCATGAAGCTACGGAGGCGGAGAAGGACGGGTTGAGGGTTGAGCTTCAAGTGTGGGAAAAAGATTATGAAGATTTGGAATAGGTGGCTGTTGTCGATGTGAGCTGGGCGTATATGAATTCTCACTTTGACACATTGATGGAAATGAGTCAAGAGGGTTTTGACCTTAGTGCTGAAATAGCCAAAACTAAGAAAGCCATGGAGAAGGCTCAACAGGGTCATAACCTCTCTTCACCTGATGGTGAGATTCCATCTGCTCATGCCTCTTCATCCCCAGTTGCTCCCTCTCCTTCTGCCATTGAAGTCAACCCCTCTCTTGAAAAGATCTAGTTGGTTAATCCTTTTTTTTTCTTTGTATCAGTTGGTGGTTACCCCCCAGTCCCATCATGGGTAAATTTGGATTTCTTTTAAGTCCCCAAATGACAAATTAGAGGCACCACAATGTAAATATAAAAATCTTATACGGCTTAGTTTTAGCCGTTTTTAATATATAAATGTTAGTTCGACTTTTGTTGAGTTTCTGTTTCACTCTTTAAGTCTTTTGCATGCTTTATTTTTCGAGGTTTTAGTTTTACCTTCGAATTTTTCATGTGGAATGTTGTAGACTACTCGTACCTTTTTTATAATAGGCACGGTGTCATATTAAATGTGTGCCTTTTTGTAATAAGCATAGTTTATGTAAGAAGGCCCTTTATAATTGACATGAAGAAGACGTCCCAACTTCATGATAATGCAATAGAGTGATAGGACTTTTACACATGTTTAAAACTGTTTCCAAGGAAAGTTTTTTGTTTGAACTTCCATGACATTTTACATGTGTTTGGTTATCGTCTAAAACTCAAGCTTGCAACTGTTTTTTGTTTAATAGATTTTGATATACTCTTGTATTTCGTAACTGTTTTTCATAGGTAACAGTTTTTCGATATTAATACAAGGAAATAACTATTTTTTACTAGTAACAGTTTTTGTAAAGATTGGGGGTTTTACCCGCAACTGTTTTGGAAACAGTTTTCTAATAAGTACGAGGGAAATGTTTTCTTATTCGTAACTGTTTTTATTTGATAACAATTTTTTGAACAAATACAATGATTTAGATCTTTCATCTATAACTGTTTTATTCGAGAACAGCTTTTTGAATGAGTATATTGATGATGATCTTTTACCCTAACTGTTTATGTTACAATAGTTTTGAAAAGATGTACATTTCTTTCTCGTGATTAACATTTTGCCTTTCAACCTGAATATGTTCGAAGGTTTTTGCTTTTTACATTAGGCTTTGTATTTGGATGGCTTTTTTGATTTCTTTCGATTATGCTCGTGTCACTTGTCTCATTGGGTAAAGGGGTCTTTAGGCTCGAGCTTTTGACTTTCTGATAGTCTTCTTTGCTTCATCTTAGCCTTCCATACGGTATAGTGCCCCAAGTGTTTGAGCTTTGAAGAATGAAATCTCGAGCACTTAATTATTCCTTCCTTGTGGTCCTTTTCCTGAAAAGGAAAAACATTCTGGACTCGAAGGTATATAGTTTTTTAGATGATGACTGCTTAACCCTTTTAAAACGTCCATCAGAAAGTGTAACCCTAGACCGGGAATTGTGTTATTTCCTCGTGTCTTTGCAAGTCTAATATTATTATCTGGTTATGGGTTAGCTTTATGCCTATCATCTAAAAAAGTTAGTAAAATTTTTAAATGTTCAAAATAAAATCGAACGTGTGATACCTAACGGTGGGCATTCTTTTCTTTTAGAAGTAATACTTCTTCATATGGATGGCGTTCCAACTGGTTGGTAGAACTCTGTCGTTCATAGCTTCCAACTCATAGGCGCCTTTCCCAGGTATGCCTCGGATTTTGTAAGGTCCTTCCCAGTTTGGATTTAGCTTTCCTACACCTGCTTCTTTTGTTGATTGAAAGACTTTTTTGAGGATGAAGTATCCAATTTTAAAGTACCTGAGATGATATTTACGGTTGTAATAACACTCTATGATTTATTTTTGAGCTGCCATCCGTATTAATGTTGCTTCTCTCTGTGGTTCGAGTAGGTCCAGGTTGGTCCTTAATTCATCGTTGTTTTCACCTTCCATTGATGTTGAGAATCTTATGCTTGGTTCGCCAATCTCCACTGGTATTAAGGCTTCTGAGCCATAAGCAAGTGCGAACGGAGTTTCTCTCATGGCTATTTTTGAAGTTGTTTTGTATGCCCATAGTACCGCTGGTAACTCATCAGGCCAGTTTCCTTTGGCTTTATCCAGCCGCCTTTTTAGATTGTTGATGATGACCTTATTCGTTGACTCAGCTTGACCATTAGCCATGGGGTGGTACGGCGTTGAGGTGATCCGCTTGATTTGTCAACTTACGAAGAATTCTGTGATTTGCGAGCCTATGAATTGTGGGCCATTATCACACATGATCTCCTTGGATATTCCAAAGCAACATATTATATTTCGCCATAAGAGGCTTTTAACTTCCTTTTCTCACACTTGTTTGAACGCTTCTGCCTCTACCCATTTTATAAAATAGTCGGTTAGTACGAGTAAAAACCATACCTGTCCTTTAGCTGTGGGAAAAGGTCCTACTATGTCCATACCCCATTTCATGAAAGGCCATGGGGATATTATTCGATGTCATAGTTCCGCTGGTCGATGCATGTTATTGGCAAACCTTTGGCATCTGTCACATTTGGATACGAAATTCTCGACTTCCTCTTCCATCTTAGGCCAATAGTATCCCGCTCTAATTAGTGTTTTCACTAAGGATGTCGCCCCTGAGTGATTTCCACAGTGTCCTTCGTGGACTTCTTTCATCACAAATTCGTTTGGTTAGGTCCAAGGCATTTAGTTAGGGGTCCTCCGAACATCTTGTGATAAAGTAAGTTGCGAATAAGGCAGTATCGTGCAGCTTTGCGGCGTAGTGCTTGAGTCGCTTTCCTGTCTTCAGGTACGGTGCCATTCTGCAAAAAGTTAAGAATTTTATTTCTCCAGTCCCACGTTAGGATGTTGAAAGTTACCTCATTCCTGTCCTGGTCTATTATTGAATGAAATAGTTGAACGACAATTGTATTATCTTTGTTCATTACTTCCATGACTGCTGCAAGGTTAGCTAATGCATCTGCCTCTGCATTTTCCTCTCTAGGTATTTTCACTACCTTCCATGTTTTGAATTGTCTTACGAGCTCTCGTTCTTTTTCAAGATTATGTTTCATTCTAGTCTCTCGAGCGATGTAAGTCCCATGTATCTGATTTAAAACCAGTTGGGAATCGTTGTTGATCATAATTTGCTCGATTGAGAGCTCTCGTGCAAGTTCAAGCCTTGCAATAACAGCTTCATACTCTACTTCATTGTTAGTGATAGGATAACACTTTATAGCTTGCCATGTCTTTTCACCCGTGGGTGATATCAAGACTATGCCTAAGTCGGCGCCTTTTATATTTGAAGAACCATCGGTGAACAAGGTCCATAGGCCTGGATTAACACCGTTAAAGAGTTGTAACTCTTTTTCTACTTCAGATACAATGCTATTACTAAAGTCAGCAACAAAATCAGCTAGTATTTGAGACTTAATTGCAGTCCTAGGCTGATAGATTATCTCATGCTCACTTAATTATATGTCCCACTTGGCTAATCTTCCTGACAATTCTTGTTTATGCAAAATATTCCTTAAAAGGACATGAGGTCACCATAGTGATTGGGTGGCATTGAAAATAGGGTCATAATTTTCTAGTCCATTATTAAATTTAAGGCTAACTTTTCCAGATGTGGATATCTAGTCTCAGCATCTAGAAAAGTTTTACTTACATAATAGATTGGTGAATGTTTACCTTTTTCTTCTCTTACCAATACTGCACTTACAGCAATTTCTGTGACAGCCAGGTAGATATACAATATTTCCCCTTCTTTTGGCTTTGGAAGCAGCGGTGGTTTCGATAGATAAACCTTCAGGTTCTTGGGGGCTTGCCGACATTCTTTAGTCCATTCGAACTGATTCTGCTTTTTGAGAACTGAGAAGAATTTAAAACTTTTTTCGGAAGATCTAGAAATAAACCTACCCAAAGCTGCTATTCTCCCTATCAGTCTTTGAACTTCATTTTTATTTGTTAATACATCAGGTATTTCCTCTATGGCTTTAATTTGAGCGGGACTCTATTCCTCTGTTTGATATAAGGAAACCAAAAAATTACCTGATTGCACTCCAAAAGCGCAGTTCTCTGGATTTAACTTCATATTATACCTGCGTAAAATATCAAAAGCAGTAGAGAGGTGCTGGAAATAGTCTTGCGCTTGTGTTGATTTGACCAACGTGTCATCAATGTAAAACCTCCACCGTTTTTCCCAGATGTTCTTGGAATATCTTGGTCACTAACCTTTGATAGGTGGCTCCAGCGTTTTTTAGGCCAAAAGGCATGACTTTATAGCAATAAGTCCCCTTGTCCGTGATAAAGGAGGTTTTTTCCTCGTCTAAAGGATCCATTTTAATCTGATTATAACCAGAATATGCATCTAGAAATCTTAATAGTTCATGACCTGCGGTGGCATCAATCATTTTATCTACATGAGGCAATGAGACATGAATCTTTGGGGCATACTTTGTTTAAGTCAGTATGATCTACGCATACTCTCCACTTGCCATTCTTTTTAGGTACTACCACGGTGTTTGCTAACCAGTTAGGGTACGTTACCTCTCTTATCGAACCAATCTTCAAGAGTTTCTATACCTCTTCGTCAATCACTTGGTTCTTGAATGGTCCTTGCTTTCTTTTCTTCTGCTTAACAGGTACGAAGGATAGATCTTCATTTAGTTTATGAGTCATCAATTCTGGTAGAATGCCTGTCATATCTGAGTGGGACCACGCAAATTAGTCTACGTTAGCCTTTAAATAATCAATCAACTTACCTCTTCGAGCGGAGTCTAGCCTCGTGTCTATATACACTTTCTGTTCAGACTTTTGTTCGGATAATGGAACAGCTTCGAGCTCTTCCGTAGTTCTTTTGATGTTCTCATCTTCCTCCGGTTCATGAATGACGTCCGGTCTAGAATCTATTTCTGTGTGGTATAGTATACCTTCCGTGGTAACTTGATTTCCCTTCTCGTATGTATTTTCTTTCGTACATGTTTCAGCAATAATACCTTCCATACCTATTTGGGCAGTAATTTCTTCCATGCCTGTTTGGGCGGTGATACCTGCTTGGGAGATTTCCTTATCTCGTAATTCTTCCATCTCTATTTTCTTGTTGTAGTGTACNATTTTGTTATAACTGTTGAGTTATCAAACCTTGATATGGCTCGTGCTTTTGGGATTACTTGATTCCCCAGTAGCATTTCCTCCACGACTCTTAGCAAGATGATATTGACTGAACTGCCTGGATCAATCAACACTCTTTTTACGTTAGTGTCATGAATAAGTAAAGCTATTACCAGAGCGTCGTTATGTGGGAGCATTAATCCGCTGCTATCTGCATCACCGAAGGTTATATCATCTTTTCCACGAGCATGTTTCCCGTGTGTAATTGTGAACTTTGTGGTTGTTTTGCAAATCACTCTGTTTACTTCGTCACCCCCATGTATTACGTTAACGGTTCGTTTTGGAGAAGGAGGCTTTGGGGGCTCCTACCTGTTCCTCATGTATGCCTGTTTACCTTTATCACTAAACAATTCTGTTAAATAGCCCTGTTTTAACAAATTTTCTACTTCACCTTGTAAAAATCTGCAATCCGCAGTTTTGTGCCCATGATCGTTGTGAAATTCACACCAGTGATCTGGGTTTCTTCTACTTGGATTTGACCGCATCTCTTTGGGCCACTTAACCTTGTCTCCCATGTTCTTCAATATTGAGACAAGTTCAGTAGTACTTACATTAAAGGTATGATCCCCAATTTGAGTACTACCTCTAGGTCGTTCATCTCGATCTTTTCTGGATCTAGACGAGGATGAGACTACGTCTCTTCCTTGTGGTCTATAGTCCGACCTAGTGTTTTCGAACCTGGGGCGGATATCGCATCCCGAGGGTCCTAAGTAAGGATCGTACCTGTTTTTACCTGATCTTCTATCTGATTCAGGACGTCTGGATCTGGAATGATCTTCATCTCTCGAACGAGCAATGATATCTTCTTCTATTTTGAGTTTAGTATTGTACCTGTTATATACATCGTTCCATGCTGTGGCGGGGAATTCTCTTAGATTATCCTTAAGTCACCTGGTGGCTCCTGAGCTTTTATTGTTCAAGTTACTTGCAAATGCCATGGCTGCCAAATTATCAGGCACCCTGGGTAACTGCATTCTTTCTCGTTGAAACCTGTCTACGAACTCACGGAGTAGTTCCGTGTCTCCTTGTTTTATTTTGAATATGTCTTCCATTCTCTTCTCAACTTTTTGTGCACCAGAGTGTGCTTTTATAAACGAATCTGCAAGCTCAGCAAAAGAGTCAATAGAATTTTCAGGGAGAAGAGAATACCAGGTTAGGGCCCCTTTGGTAAGTGTTTCCCCAAATTTTTTGACAAGGACTGATTCAATCTCTTGTTTCGTTAAGTCGTTGCCTTTTACCCCAGTAGTGAAAGCAGTCACATGGTCACGTGGGTCAGTTGTTCCATCATATTTGGGAACGTCAGGCATTTTAAACTTCTTGGGTATAGGCAAGGGTGCCGCACTTGGCTTCCAAGGTTGTTGAGAATATCTATCAACATCGATGCCTTTGATGATAGGTGGTACTCCAGGAATTTGTTCGATGCGATCGTTCTGCTCCTTCATCTGTTTCTGCATGGTTAGCAGTAAATTTTGTAATTCTGAGTTATTAGATATACCTTGTCTCGTTTCGAGATATTCATTAGGAGTATCTCCTCTACCTGAGTTTGCCAACCCAGATTGAGAATTTTCCATGGTGATGGTGTTATTGGGAGGTGGCGTCGGCGGTGTAGGCAACGCTGCCGGTAATCCTCTCGCAAATTCTTGCAAAGCTTGGCTCACATACTCTGCAATCATTTTCTTTACACGATCTTGTTCCACAGTTTGATCATTATTACCATTGTTGTTATTGGATCTTTCTGGGGATTGTTCCCTCGAACCACGTGGGGTTCCTGAAGGCGATGGAACTAGGGTTCCACTTCTTTGATGGTTGTTATCTGTTGGGGTTTGACATAATTCAAAGGATATCACTTGGAATGTAAACAAAGATTATTAGTTTCCTAGTAACGGAACCAATTTGTTTAACCAAAGAATTAGACCCTTTGACTAAATCTTATTTTTAAGATGAATACGGGTTACTGATAATCAAGATAATGGNGATGCCTTTACAAGTTGTATTCCCCTCCCTTATATAGGAGATTCTTATAACGCACGACTCTTGATATGGTTACTCATTAATGACTAATTATGACACTAATGAGGAGTTACAAAGGATAACGGTAATTGGGGTTCAGTTACATAACGTTCGAGTAATCAATTGTGGGTCCCTGAATCTGCTCGTAGCTTTGTTTAGATTCATTCTGACCGTGCCTCTCTCCCGTTTTGATCAAGTTGAGTTTCCCGTGGCTGATAAGTTCGTCGGTTTACTGAACCGTGCCTCTTTGTACCGTATCTCTTCAAGGAGTCACGTCCAGCTGTCGTGTTTTCCTGTGTCTACGTGACTGGCTGAGTTGTCAAAAGCTGGCTTACATGTGAAACTCTTTTTTACCAATACACCAACATCGTAGAGAAGTCTAACAATGTTACCTATCCCTCGTGAAACCATGTTCCCTCACAACAAGAACAAGAGAGTACATTGAATCCACACATTCGAATCTCATGATCAAATATAGTTTAAGGACTCAAATATATCAAAGAAATCTCTCATTCTCACAAAGAAGTCACATGCATGCAATTGGTACCATAGGCTTGCCCTTAATGTAAATCTCTACTAATGCAGCTCGCTCGATGTAAAATCAATTAGGACTTTTTCATGGTTGTAATATGGGCTAAGGGATGGGTAGGATATATTCAAGGAATAGTGACTCGCCCTCCTAACCACTTTAACACATCACAAAATTACTTTAAGCGTATTTTCTTCAACACCACTTCAATTTCACAAACAATATCACTCCCGAAAACGTTCACTTCTTCTTTAAGAACTACTTTAATTCATACCCACTAGCAAGAACAAGACAACAATTTGTTCATATCTATTTTTCCTTTTTTGTTTTCCAGATTTTTCTCTTCTTTTTTTCCCAACTATTTTTTTTCAATTTTCGCTAGTGCTGTATTATTTTATTAAACAAGTGCAGCTTTCTTCCTTTCATTGGTTCCACTCAAAACCCAACCTACACTTAGTCCCTTATTACTTGTTTTAGAGCTCATTTCACAATTAAAGTGCTTTAAGAGGTAAAAGGATTAAAACAATATCAAGTAAGAACAAAAAGGGTATAGGCTTATAATGTGGGTGCCAAATAAAAGTCTATAGGCTCAAAAGGGGTAACTAGGGATAAATTTTATTTATGATAAGCAATAAGCTCAAAAAGATCAAAGAAAGCCTAAAATCATTTTTCAAACCGAGCATCACCTCAAATTCGTTTCAACTCACATACGGGGCAAGTTCTAGACACAAGTACAATGACATGGACTACACAAAAAAACTCACCACACATGGCACATGGCTCACTAAGTACGGTCTCATTCCAACTCTCAAATAATGCAAGTATTCACATAGCCACGAGTATTAAGCATTAATCAAAGTGAACATAAGTCAAGTTAATATCAAAATATAGGGAAGATACTACACATGCCAAAGCCTAAATATATTACTATCAAACAAGTCAAAGGCGCCTAAGAATCTCATCTTTCTTCCTCCATTTATTCCCTAAATTCTAATCTACTCTAAAAATTAAAAAAAATAAAAGGAAAAACTATTACCCAATTCAAACTACATTCCATGGAAAAGAACCGAGGCACAAAGAAAAATCACAGGAGATTATTACAACCTAAAGAAAGATAAAAGATATATTTTTGGATTTTTTTAGACTTTAATCCCCCAAGAAAGTTGTCTAGGTGATCCATCGTCGAGAAAAGTCCAATTTTTCTACTTTTTTATTTTTTTAATTATAAAATTAATCACCTAAGATACTACACTATTATAAAAAAAACGAAACTGAAAAAATAAGAAATTAATATACTAATATAATACTACTAATGATCTAAAGGAATTTCTCTCACCCCACACTTAAAAGAGTGCAGTGTCCCCAATGAACAAATAAAGCAAAATATAACGAGGATAGACAAGAAACTCCCTGAAAGGCCAAAGGCCGAAGCACAAGCAGCTCACGGGGTACTCAGACTTCTCCCAAAGATGGTTCCTTATGCGGGCACCCCACACTTATTTTTCACCATCTAGCTTTTGCACTCTTCCAATGGCTTTGCTTCCTATGATCATAATCCTACAAAACAAAAATAAATACTATAAAATAATAAAAATAAAATAAAATAAAAAATAAAAAAATGAAAGAAAGCAGTAAAGCTGGGTTGCCTCCCAACAAGCGCCTGATTTAACGTTGCGACACGACTTGAACTACTTTCTGCCTCCACCTCGAACTTATAAATTGAGCCCCTAATTTGGCTTCTAGTCTGTGGCTATGCTCCTTTAGTGTGGACACAAAAATAAATAGGCCAACAAATTTTTCACTCTATATTTCTCGGCCTTTATATGAAGAATGTAATTTGTCCTCTCTTGTACGACAAATCCAAGAACGTAAGCAGCCTGTTCCTCTTCCATTGACTCCTCCAAAAGCTCAGATGACTCGATTTCCATGTCATCATTCAAACACAACGTCAAAAAATATTTAGAATGAGGACCAATACGCCCCAACTCTAGAATTGTATTACTCTTTACATCCCCATATGTACACACACTAGAGTCTTCACATATAATATTATCTACTTCCTCGCATGGCTCTAGTGTTTTTTTATCAACATGGGCATCATCAACAGAAATATGCCCGAATGATTGGCTCTCCACTTTTAGCTCCTCAATTTGGCGTATAAGCTCCTCTTCAACTTCACACAACTCATTACTATTTTGTTGAGCGGACGCATCAACCTTTGCATTCAATTGAGCCTCTAAGTCGTGAATACAGTGCCAAATTTTTCAATCTCTTGTCCGAGTTCAGCTCTTCCTTCTATTAAGTCTTTCATCCCATATGTAGTTTCCTCACGTTGAGCCTCATATATTTCCAATCTTTCAGCTTTTTCTACTAGCCAAGTTTGACTCAAAATCTCCTCTTTTTCAAAACTTTCGTATTGCTGGTACTCGCTCGCTTCATTTAATTCTTCCATATTGGCCTTCATTCTTGTGATTGGTGCCCTCATTCTTTCCATAGTTTTTCTGAGTTCATCTTGTTGCTCAGCTACCTGCCTCAAAATATCCCTAATATATGCATCTGGTTCCATATCCCGCACTTCATTGTCCCTATCAAACTCACAAACATCATTAGAAAGATCATAATAAGGGCTCAGAGAAGGATGAAAAGAATTAGGACAACCATCCCAATAGCCATCTTGACCACCACACATATTACGAATATTACACTCAAAGGATTGAGATTGTGCGCACAACACGCTCCCAGGAACATTCTGACAATTTTTCCACCAGTGGGGTCCTCCACAATATGGACAAGGATCATCAAAATAAGAATAACCATCATTCGAATAACTTTCATTCCAAGATGCCATGTTAAAATGAATAAAAAATACTAACTAAACTAAACAAAAATAAAATGAATATATAAAAAAAATTAAATGTCTAATCTAGAAAAATAGCTAATTTCTAAGTCCCCGACAACGGCGCCAAAAACTTGTTGTGGCCAAACGCACATGCAAGTATACGCGGTCGTCAAGTAATAAAGTGACTAAAAGTTGGATGTTGAACCCATGAGGACTTGTGATTAACTATTAACTAAATTAGATTATCTAAACAAGAATTAAAACTAGAAGTATTTGAATCTAAACTAAATTAAATAAAGAAAAATAAATAATGAACTCTTAACAAATGAAGAGAAGATTTTTATGTTATCAATGTAATGAAAACGATCTAGGGTTATGGGCTATATAACAATCCTATTGTATTCTTTGATTGAATTGATTAACTAATTTATCTAGCTTATTGGTTGACAGGGTTAATATTGCTCATAAGAGTCTATCGAGTTCTTACTCGCCTATTCAAGATAACCTAACGCCTATATGTCTATGGAATTAGAACTAATAAGAACGCATTTATAATTCCGGTAAATCAACTAAGCAAGGCAATTAGGTATATGTCTATACTAACCGCGAATCCGTTCCCCGATGCCCAGGTTCAAGAACTTTCTCTACTCAATCCTATGTGCAATCTAGAATTCCCACTTTCGAGTTCAATTCTAGATTCGTGGATAGTATTCAATTGGTGTTCAAGCAATCAAATAACTAAGCGCAAGATTGAATAAATAAACCAATATGATAAACTAAGAAATCAAAATCAATATCCGAATAACAATAGCCATGAAAGAACTACAACCTTAGAACGTGAAGTTTACCTCCACATAGACATGGTAGCCAAACAATAAATCATACAAAGAAACATAAAAATTACAAAGTTTGGTGGAAGAAAGATGGAACTTGATGAATTCCGGCCTCCACGACGGCTCTGTTCTTGTGTTTTCCTCTCAAAAACGTCCTCACCTCCAATAATCACGTCGTCCCCCTCCAATAATAGGTTTTTTGTTGGCTTTTATATGAGTTGGGACGTCTAGTAGTTAAAATACTCGAGTCCTAATCGGAATAGGGAAATTTCACGCCTCGAATGTCCAGGGTAGCATGAGGCGTTGGACCTGGCACTCAAAAGTTAAGCATTTTGAAAACTGCGCCATAGCCAGCGACCCACGCTGGTTGTGGCCCTCAAAATTCAATTTTTGCCTTTTTGCTCCAATTTGCGCCATTTCGTCCCAAATTGCATCTGAATGATTCCTACACATAGAAATACTACAATTTAGCACAAATCATCATATTAAACATCTTAAATCTATGATACATGAGCAAAATGTGAGGCGATTTATATTAAAATATGCATACATTAAGCCAATTATCACCCAGCATCACAGGTTCGCAAATGCGATAGTTACATTTGCGACCAAAACATCGTAAATGCGATTAAACCAGAACCAACACTAAAAAATTTAACAAAAACAATCTGAAACTCACCCGAGCCCCCGAGGCTCCAAACCAAACACCACACAAGTCTAAAAACATAACACGAACTCGCTCGAGTGATCAAAACATTAAAATAACTTCTAGAATCACGAATTGGACGCCAAAACGCATGACGATCAAAGAAAACTTCAAGAACTTCTAGAATCGCAACCAAACGTCCGAACCATATCAAATCAACTCCAAATGGTGCCAAATTTTACAGATTAGTTCTACATGATGAAACGAACCTACTCATAGCTTCAACTCATGCATAACAACCTCGAGATGATGAATCACACCTCAAATTAAAATCAATGAACTTTGGAACTTCGAATTCTACAACCAATGCCGAAACCTATCGAGACACGTTCAATTGGCCACAAATTTTGCACTCACATCGTATTTGACATTATGGAACTATTCCACCTTCCGGAATCGGAATGCGACCCCGATATAAAAAAGTTCACTCCCGATCAAACTTCCCAATAATCCAACTTCTGCCATTTCAAGACAAATTCGACTACATACATCCAAATTACAATCTGGACGCGTTCCTAAGTCCAAAATCACCAATGGAGCTAACAGAACCTACGAAACTCCATTCCGAGATCCAATGCTAAAAGGCCAAACTTGGTCAACTCTTCCAACTCAAAGCTTAAATCTTGAAGTTCATTCTTCCAAATCAATTCTGGATAACTTGAAAACCAACACTGACGATTTATGCAAATCATAATACATCATGCAGAGATACTCGAGCCTTCAAACTACCGAGAAAAGTGCAAATGCTCAAAATGACCAGTCGGTCATTACATGTACAAGCTAGGACACGACTGCGCTCTGAAATATCCAACCTCACAAACTGATAGGCCAAATTCTGAACATATGATGCAAGCGGTCTCATACCAACTGGAATGTACGCAAGGATGTCCATACTCGTTGCCTTTCTACTCAAGGCGTTGGCCAGCATATTGGACTTCCCGAGATGATACAAGATGGTGATATCATAGTCTTTCAATAGCTCCAACCAACTCCTCTGCCGCAAATTGAGATCCTTTTGTTTGAACAAATACTGAAGGCTCCGATAATCCGAGAAAACCTTACACGACAAGCCGTAAAGATAGTGCCTCCAAATCTTCAGCACATGAACAATGGACGCCAACTCTAGGTCATGGACATGGTAATTCTTCTCATGAACCTTCAACTACCGCGATGCATATGCAATCATCCTACCATCCTGCATCAATATTGCACCGAGCCCAACACAGGATACATCACAATATACCGTATAAGATCCTGAACTTGTGGGAAACACCAACACTAGCGCAATAGTCAAAGCAGTCTTGAGCTTCTTAAAGCTCATCTCGCACTCGCCTGACCATCTGAGCGGGACACACTTCTGGGTCAACCTAGTCAACGAGGTTGCTATAGATGAGAACCCCTCCACAAATGGACGGTAATATCCCGCCAAACCCTCCACAAAAATAACTTCTAAAATCACGAATTGGACGCCAAAATGCATGACGATCAAAGAAAACTTCAAGAACTTCTAGAATCGCAACCAAACGTCCGAACCATATCAAATCAACTCCAAGTGGCGCAAAATTTTACAGACTAGTTCTACATGATGAAGCGAACCTACTCATAGCTACAACTCATGCATAACAACCTCGAGATGATGAATCGCACCTCAAGTTAATATCAATGAACTTTGGAACTTCAAATTCTACAACCGATGCTGAAACCTATCGAGACACGTTCAATTGGCCACAAATTATGCACTCA